>JAZKJV010000542.1:662763-842107 GCA_037367405.1 Ottelia alismoides | reverse complement strand
TCCGAGGTTGCAAATAGAAGAGACTGTCTGCAAGTTTATTAAGGACCCATATCATTGCTAGGTTCGGGGTTCATAAAGTTTTGATTTCAGCTAGAGGTAGACACTTTGTGAATCATGAAATGAAAAAACTATCTAAGGACTACAAGTTTGAGCACATAGTTTACTAGTGTTGGACATGTATCTTCATTCTCGTGAGTCTCTCCTCAAAGGTAACTGTTCTTCTTATTTCTCGCATGTTTATTTTTACTGCATTGCATTAGACAAGTATGGAGGCAAACCTCTATACTAAAAAAACCATCAAAAATAGAAAAGTACGTTTTCACATCACTCGCCCAAATCTGTTGGTCTTCTAAGTTATTAACTTCACCACGAGGACATGGATTCTATTAAGCATGGGGGTGTCTGCATATTTTTTCAAAAATGCTTTTTTTATCTTGAAAGTTATTTTCTCAAAAAAAAACATTTTATACAAAAAAATCAAATACAAAATTTACATAATTCTCTTAAAATATTTTCCAAAAAACATCATAAAATATTTTCAAAAATCACAAAAATATGTCCTTCCTCCCTATTTTTATCTTATTTTGAGAAATCAGATCTTCATTGCAAGATCATAGGACTGGAAGCTGAGTTGACCCTAACCCACTTAATTCCATCAGGATTTCACTAGGCATGAGTTTAAGCTTTCTTCAGGTCCATATGGACTTTATTCTCTCAGTTTCGCTAACTCTACTGGTGAATGAACTTCTGTATCCACTAGATCACCTAAGAAACTGGTAGCACTCTTAAACTCTTCATTGGATATTAAGCAACTGCACATTCCACTTAGATTGATTGTGTGTATTTTACAAGATACCAATTACAATCTAGTTGAGGTGAGGAGTTGTCCTCTTAGTTGTGCCAATTCCTGAACCTTGTCTATGGTTAATGAAGGAATTTAACTCAGGAGCAATGTAATATCTCTAGTCTAAGCATGTTAGCAAATAAGCCAGTATCGTGCCTCCAAAGTCAATATTAAGTTGATACTACCTTGATGCCAAACACAAAGCAAAAATACTACAAAAAGGCCTATCACAATACAAAAGAATTCCAAATACCACCAATCATGCAAAGATGTGCAATGCACAATAATGAAAAAAGATCTACCAAATAACCCTACTCCACCAAAAGCCAAGGCAACAACCCAATGATGCTACCTAAATCTCTTAAAAGAGGCCAAAGAGGTCCAGGGTATGCTCTGCAAAAAGAAAAAGAATGAGAGCAACAGACCAGAACGGTCTACGGAAAACCCGAAAATTAAGTCCCATTCTCCATACGAATTGCTTCCTATTTTGTATGCTGACATACTTGGGTGAAAAGAGTCTATGCATGAATTCAAATGAGGACCGAGACTATACACATAGGGAATCATTTGGTACCTTGGTAGATTGTGTTATTATCTTGTTCTCTCGACTCATAAAAGCTATAACATCATTAACATTGTTTATATCTGCTCAAGGTCAAAGAGAATACTTGTTGATTAGAATGATCTGACTTGATCGACTTTCTGAAACCATTTCGATTTTGTTGGAATTGAAAGACTGTTGAAACTACAAACTCGAGTCAAGTCGATAATTCAAACAAATCTTTAATCCATGGGTCGACTCTACTAAAGTTTGTGTATATGTGTGGTTGGGATCTGAGAACTCAAAACTTTGTGGGTGTGCTGCTGCAAACCCTCACCCAGTCCATCTTGATTATTTCCCTCGTCCTTCATTATATTTTATCTTATTCTTGCTTGATTCTAACAAGATTTAAGCATGGGGGTGTGATGATTACATTATATACTAGTATAATATGATCAGATTATCTGAAGAACAACCTTAATATTTGATGTATACACTTCAATCTTGCATAATTTATATTTTATTTATTCCATACATGCAGCAACGAAAATCGCCATAATTGCACACAATCGATCAAACCTCTGCATAAATCAACAGAACATAGTTATATATCTGCGTAAAATGTTTTCAAAAATATCTATTTGAATATTATTTATGGATTCTATGGTGGGATTACATTTTTTTAAGATTAAGGAAAATCCATATTAAATCACCAAGATATAACTTAAAATAATTATCTTCATAATCTAACAACTCATATTTGTTTTTATTACATTAAGAAGTTTATAAAATGTATTAGATTTATATCCAAAGCATTGAATTTAATCAATAGTCAAACGCATTGTTCTATTCAAAATTGGCTCTCCATTTCCCTTAACATTTTATCTTGGAAAGAAAAGGGGAGGAGGTGTTATTAAATTTACCCAAATCATCCCCCATGCATACACGTAAGGCTCTCTCCTTAAAAGTTCTCTCTTTTGCATGGGAATAAATCACACCCACTTGTCTCATGGCTCAAGGCAACGTAAATGCCTCATGCACTCCTTCCCCATGCATGTATTTAATTTTTGTCTTTATATGCATGTGATAACTTCTCTCTCCATTTGCAAGATATGTAGCTGCAAGTTCATCTATAAAATGAGGATCACCCTTCCTCTCTCTCCCTCTCCATGTGTACGTGAACCATCTCTCTCTCACGCCAAATCTTCATCCAATGCCCAAGCTCATCGACGCCGGCCACCTTCATCGTGCACGTCCAGCTCCCACGCGCAACAACCTCTTCGTGTGGGATGCTCCTTCGGACGGCCAGTTGCACCTTCCTCCCTCACGTTCGGCTCCTTCCTCGCATCCAGCTCCATCTTCCTCACACGGCCACTTCCAGCCCGCGTATTCCAACCTGTGTACGGACATCTCTGCCATTCCAGCCCGCACCTCCTTACGCACGCATCTAGCAGCCCGCGCATCCGTCTCCACCGTCGTTGCCATCGTCTTTATTCCGTATCCGGATAGAGAAGTATTTCTCCTCCCTATTATTTGTCTCTCGTATTTTTATTCCCTTAATTAATTTGTTTAAGTTGAATTTAGAAGGAAACAACTCTAATGTTATAGCTCTCTTGCATTTTTATTACATTAGTTGGTTTTGTTTGAATTGAACTTGAAAGCATTTTTATTTTGTAAGGTCTTTTTTTATCTCTAAGTTTTCTTTAAATATATGCATTGCAAGTTTTACATTCCATTATTTTATCTTGAAACATTGCAAAGGACATATTATTTCTTCCATCTTTATTTGCAAGTCAGCCCCCGTTCTCTTATTTAGTTGCATTCATGCCCTCATTTATTTACTTTAAATTCTAGCAAATATCTTCATCATAGAGTGCATTGTCTCTTCAAAGATTTATAGTTTTTCTCTCGTCGCCATGGATTAAGCTAATTAAGCTTGAAAGAAGAACAAATATCACAAATTTGCTTGGTCCCTGTGTATTCGATCCTCTACTTATCGCGTACATTTTTCTGTAATGTGATCGTGCCCGTAGTTGTAATCTTATTTTTTTATTGTGGTTTTTTGTGGAGCAACAACGATGTGGTAAAATCAACATTTTAAACTGCGTAAAATAGCTTCAACGGTTTGCATACAAGGGTATATGAGTAATACAATCTCTCAAAGGGATCATACAGGTTCATTATTGAACCGAAAAACATGATCTCACTCATAAGATATTGCGAAGGATCAAATACTGTGCATGAAATTCTCACTTTGGAAGGTTAAACGGATTTGTATGGTTTTATATATGCTTTTTTGGAAAGTGTATGATCAACACCTAGGTATAATATATGCTTTTGAAAAGTATATGATCGATACCAACTCCCATTGATCAAATGAGAAAGTTAATGATAAAATCCTGAAGAAGGAAGCCTAAATTGATCTAAAACTACGGGTTTATTCTAGGTCTTCTAGTATGCAGGATGTACGGGGTATTAGAAATACATGAGGGTGATGTGATCATAAATGATTGTATAACCATGATTCTTCCATTCCTAGGAAGTGATGAAACAGTTTTGGATTTTAGTGACTCCTCTCAATAGAGAAGTAATCTGATCTTGGTTCAAATGTTGGGCAGTGATCTGAATGTTATTCAGATGCAATGAAAAGATTAGATTTATGGATTTGATTTAATCAAACATCTATGGGAGGTCCGCAAGATCTGGATTTGAGATATGATCTCAATATCCAAGTCACTATATGGGACGTACAATCGCCCTGTCCTTATCTCCAAGTATCCGTGGAGAAAGTTCATTATTCTTGAAAGAGTTCAAGAATAATTTCATTGTTGATATTATATCTGAGCATTGGGCAAAATAGATAATTAAATATGATTTAATTATTGTGAATAATATGAATGTGATTCATTTTTTTTAGGCACGTGAGAAATGGATAATTAAATATAATTTAATGAATAATGTGAATTTGATCATATCGTTTGGTACGTGAGAATATTGATCCAAGGTAACTAAATATGATTTGATTATCATGAATATGAGTGATGTTGATAGTACTATCTAAATTGATCACATATATTATAAATGTGATTTATACTATATAAGAGAAATATATTTGTCAATAACATTTATAATGTGAATTAAATTCACATTGGAAATTTAATTAAAAAATATAATTTACAATTTATTTTGGGTTGTGAATGCGATTCACAAATTTCCAATGGCATGATTGCAATGTTCACAAAATAAATTGGATTTATTTTTGTGAAATAATTTACAACAAAATTTGTTGCAAATATTTGGAGAAATTCATGGAATAGGAGATTCCATGTATTAGGGAAAGGTGGCTCCTCTTCCTATTAAGGAGAGGGAACTTGGATTGAGAGAAACACACGCTTTATCCCTGCGCTCGCAAGCGTCTCCTCAGACGGGTCGGACTTGAGACAGGAGGTATCTTCGTTAGAGACTCGATCGCAACCACGCTTCAAGAGGGATCTACATGAAAGTTGTAGATCTCATCAAGATCTACAACTTTAATGCTCATGACTCCCCCTCTATACTTAAGCTAAGACCGTCCTCGATCTAATAAAGAATTTGTTAGAAAGTTAGTTTAATTAGTGAGATCCCTGACATGTGTAAGTAGGTAAACCAGGCTTGATTTGGCCTAGAACACGAGGTTTTAGGAATCCTAAAATTCTAAGTTGATCCAAGTATTAATCAAAAGGATTTCAACTCCTCTAATTGTATGACTCTCAATGTATACATACATATATAAGAAGTATGACTTAGTGTAGACTGCATTATGAGAGTAGCTTCAATATATCACCAAAAATTCCAATCTCATAAGCTCTCCTAAGGACCCAACTCTCAACCCTAGGGAATAACTCTATTCTTGCCTCAATCCACTATCTCTTTAGTTTGTCAGACTTCAAAGGGATGGATGTATGGACAGATTGTGGAGGATATAGGATTGTTTACTTATTTTCTCTTCCTCTCATTGGAACAGGGTTCTTCAAGTGCCATTACTCAACACAATTTTCATTTTGATTTTTTGCCAATCAGTGTGTCCGTCAAGAGACGTTGGAGTCGTCTGCATTTATTTTCCTATGAGTAAACTAGGCAGTGCCTTTTTTTAGTATCTAATATACCTTCTACATCCATACTTGTAGCATTTACGATGCAGAGCCCTTTTTGGGTACTAACCCGACTCCTGGTCTTAATAGCGGTGGTCCAAGTGGACACTTTGAAATGGTTGGGAGCTCTTGCCTTTGGTGGAAGATCTTTGATATTTGACTTTGTTTGGTGAGAGCTTTTATTTCTACATTGATTTCTTTCTTTTCTTTATTTTTGGCTAGCTCCAATGCTTTTACTAAAAGTTGGAGCACACTAATCTCTTATTAAAATAATGTTATCACACCCTAGCATTTTAGGTCAAAGTCAAGATATAACATGAGAACATGCCCCATGATGGCTAAGATGCTGCCACTCAGGTTTTTGAAGCCATCATTATCCCATCCTCGAGCATCATATAGTTCAAGTTCAAACTCAAACTTCCAATCCCAATTCCTCAGTGATATCTTGACTCGTCTCAATCATGAATGCAGTCGTAGATGTGAGTGATAGTCAAATTCTTTTACATGAGATTAAGTATGAAATATAGCATGCATATCTTCAAACTAGGAGAGTGTGAATTTTTAAGTCCAGGACCCTAATGATTAATATATGATAACTCTAAGTCCAGGGACTCCTTAAAATAAGTGTTAAAGATCGTCTCAAGCCTTAAGTACATAGTGAAAGTGTAAGAGAGTAACACTAATTAATAAGTCAATCTTTTTGTGATTTTTTATTTTAAGTTAGAGAGTCAATTAATTAAACTCATTTTACACCCTTAGCTTTGAAAAAATATTTTTGAAAACTTTTTGCAAGTATTGTCACATAAGTATAGAAGTTTTCCAAACATTTTACAAAGATTTTTTAAAACAAGTAAAACCCCATTTTTCAAGCCTAAGTAAAATATTTTTCAAAATAATATCACATAAATATGTAGGTTTTCAAAACATTTTACAAATGATTTTCCAAACATGTCAAGCTGTATTTTTGCAAACCATGTAAAATAATTGAAAACCATCAAATATGTATATAGTTTTCAAAAATTATTTTCAAAACATTTTGTATACAAATTAGTTCAAAAATGTAATACGATACCCATAACCCCAAGAGTTTGAAAATTTTTTAAAATATAAGCTATGACTAAAGCATGTATGTAATATATACAGTAGACCTCCCTATACTTAGCTTTTGATATGTCCTCATAGCATAAAGTGACATGAAGCCATGACTCATATTAAGCATAAAAGAAAATCCAAAAACTGATGATAGAATCACAAGTGCAAAAAATGAATAAGAAGAATCAGTTGGATGAAGACAGGGACTCGGGTTCCCCTATACTTAAGCTGAGAAATAGCTTAAGTATAAAGATATGAATTAAAGCTAGGTGAACCGAGCAGAACATCAGAACAAAATTGGAGCTGCCCTATACTTAGGTTGAAAATAAGCCTAAGTATACAGAATAGGAAGCTTAGTGATGAAGGGATCAATGTTAGTTGAATCTCTAGATGATGAATCTCAGGAGATGATAATGGAGCCTAGGATTTTGGAAGGATGAAGAGTCAAGCGAGATCAAAACAAACCCGATTATTTCACCAACACACCCAGTGAAGACCATAAATATGGTCTAATTATCTTGTCACTTTTATTGGCGATAATACAAAATTTGCACATTATGAGCAGGCTGAATTAGGGTTTGGGCTCTATCCTAGGGATTTGTCCTTACCACTCAACAAATGCATATATCTGCAAGTAATGCGAGGTTTTCTCTCCCAAGGACCAAGGTGAATTTTAGCTCCATTTTAATTACATCAACTTGCATTAACAAACCCATTTTTATAGCTTAGGTGATCATTTGTATTAAATCTCTGAACACAAAAGTCATCGTTTACCGTCCAGTCCCATTTCCATATTATCCTAAGTGACAAATAATGAAAGGGGAAAAATCATACAGACGTAAAATCATGATGTCATGATCAAGAGAAGTACTTACAGTAGCTCCAACTCTCTCCATGCATATGCAAGACTAAATATAAAATTTCTTTAAATGAATGTCGTACCTAATCATAAGTCTATTAGCGGGGAAAATATAAATTTAATTTGGGCTAAGTTCAACATAGATTACATGCATCTCATAAATCTTAGAAATGAGTGAATCTCTTAAGATGAAGTTAGTGTGTCCTAACTTACAAATCAAGCACTTAGGATCGAAAGTAGCTCTATGAATCATGTGCCTAGATCCTAAAACGAACACTCAAGTTGAGTCGCACCCCGCATGGGTGAAACAGACTCAACACACACAACAAATAATATAGTCCGAGTCCATAATAATATACAACAAATATGAAAAGAAAAATTTTCGATTTTTCTTGAAGGCATCATCCACGGTTCTTCATAGCAGGAACTCCGTCTTGAGCTTCCAGCCTCCATTCTCCACGAGCGTCCTCGATGAATGGGCCCTACCAAAGAAGATAAGAGTTTAGATATTTCAAAGATTATCAGCATATATATAATAATGCAAAAAACATTACAACACGGGATTGACCTGGATAAGATAAAAATAAACTTAACCAAAATATACAATCTAAATAATTATATTAATGAAGCCGTGTCCCCGGCAATGGTACCATTTGATGAAGCGCTAAATGCATAAGTTAATATCCATCTATTGTAACACAAGCACTTAGCTTCTCATTGACGGTCCGTTAAATACGTGATATAATTTGTACTCGTTGTAATACGGGTATTTAGCGAATCATGCAGAACCAAATCGAATGTCTTTGTGAAGAGGACTCGACTTAAAAGTTGAACACATGGAGGCAAAGGAACAACTTTGGGTTAAATAAGAAAACTTAGGTCTAGGTTTCCAATGCATATTTTTTATATTTTTTATGCAAAAATAAATGTGAATCCAAAATACGGGTGAAATAAGTTAATAAGAAAACACACAACTTAGCCGAATTAAATTTAATATGAAATTAATCCAATTTAGCCAAGTTATATTTTTCATAGAAACCTAATCCAGTGATGAATGCAAAGCATTTTGTTGGAATTTTAAGGGTTAAAATGCTACAATGAAAAATACGCACTATATTGGGTTTTCACGTAATTTTTCACACAAACAGAATGTAAAAAATATTAAAACTTTACTGGAATATAAACATGATGCAATGAGGGTATAGTAACTTTTTTGAAAATTTTCAAGAATATATGAGTTTTTATTATTTTTAATGAAAACAGAGTGATAGTGAGTAATTAATTCCTAATAAATCCACATTATCAATTCATCCAGAGAGTGAATTTTCTCAAAAAGATATTTTAATATGTAATAGAGGAGAGTTAGAATTTCGCGAAAATAGTGTGTGGATTTAATTAAAAATCATTTACTAAAATCAGTCTACAATTTATTTAAGGCACAAGATAACACCAATTTAGATGAAATTTGGAAACAAATTAAAATCCATTTCAAAGCATCACTTCTGATTTTTGAAGAATTTTTGGAGCAACCATGAGTTAAATATGAATTTAAGAGCTCAAATCAGGTAAAAATATGTACTTTTTCAATAAAAAAATTTAGTTAATTACTCGAAACTCAAAAAAATCTAAATAAATATACAAATGATAGATAATTAGTCGCTCAACATCATGACAGTTTTCATTAAGATAAACAATGCAAAATAGATATCCAAATTAACACACAAACATAAGGGTATCCGTGTAATACAGAAATTAAAAACTTACAAACAAACTATGTACATGGATGTTTTTGCAATAATCAGAACTTAAAATAAAAATAATGTAATTTTTACAAAAAAATAAAAAAAAATAAATTGGACCTTCTCCTTCATGAGTTGTAGGAGGTTAGTGCGTAGGAGGTGGACCGGCGGTGAGCATTTGCCGCGCAAGGGTGCGGGGGTGCGAGGTGGCAGAGCGAAAGCGTGACGGTCGGCAGAGGAACTGACCTGCAGTGGTGTGCTGTGGGGGAGCATGCGCGGTTGGGTAGACATGCAGGAGGGAGCGACGGCTACCGTTGGCCGGAGGTTGGTTGAGGGGGATCGCATACTGCGGTGCGAGTGGCTGTCGCGCTGTCTGGAGAGCGGCCAGAGGGCACACCTGTGGTTTGGCGGTTGGCTGGCGGCGCCGCCTGCCATGGAAGAAGGGGGGCGCCGACTGTTGCTGCTTCCCCTGCTTGTTTTTTTATTTTAATTTTCAATATTTTTTAATTATATATGTGTGTGTGTGTGGGTGGTAAATGAGAATGATGAAGAAGATGATGAAGGTGGATGATGGTGATGGTATTGATTGTGGTGAATGATGATGTGGTGTAAAAAATAAGGGAAAATGTTAGATAAAATTAAAATAACAAGGGAAATGAGAGGAAATACTTACATGAAATTCACCGAATTTGCAGAGCAGCTACGTTGGACTCCTGTCGTGGCCTCGATCTAATTGGTGAAAAAATCTGAGAAGCTATGTGAGCTTGATGGTAAGCTCATGACACGGCAATGATGGTTGCCATGGATCTCACCTGAAGGAGGTCGTCGCTTGAGGAAGATGGGCCGTTGTCACCGAAATCACATTCCAAGCTCTCTCCTTTTTCTCTAAGAATAGTGGATGGTGAAAAATGAGGATGAAAAGAAGAATAAAAAGAGAACAAGAATGGGAGTTAGAGGGATGGTGGAATGGTGGAGTTGAATGGGTGGTTAGAAAAATGGTGGAGTTGAATGGGGCTAAAAGAAGAAGATGGAGTTGAATGGGAGTTATTGTAGAGAGGAAACTAAAATAAAATAAAAGAGAAAAAGTTGGCTACTAAAAAATAAAATAAAGAGAAAAGAGAGAGGAGAATTTACAAAATAAAATAAACAATATGTACATATTTTTTTACTTTTATAATTTTAACCTTTTGTATTTTTAATGAAAGATATTTACAAATAAAAATAAAATAAAATACTAGAAATAAAATAAAACACAAAAATGGTTTTTTTTGGATTTTTACTAACTAAGAAAATGAGAAAAGAAGAATATGTACATTATATACAATGTACACCTAGGTCCCAAACTCAAATTTTGCAAACGAGCTCTAATTTTAATGAAACCACTTTCATTGGATAGATAATTTTCTAACTTAAACTTTAAAAGTGAGTTTGGTAAATTTGGAGTTCATACGGAGCATGAATTTGACTGAGAATTTGGACTTTACGACCTTTTCTCTTTGAGATCTAGGAGTATTTATTTAAGGTGAAATTTATTTTGTATTTTTTTATTTTTCTATATATTTCTGTAAACAAGTTAGAGAAAGAATTAGTCGAGAATGAGTTGAAATGAAATTATTAAAAATATATGAACTTTGGTCTATTTACAGATGAAAAACTCCTTTATTTTGTGGCTTTTATTATTAATTTATTTTGTAC
The DNA here is from genome assembly GCA_037367405.1 of Ottelia alismoides. Lineage (NCBI taxonomy): Eukaryota > Viridiplantae > Streptophyta > Magnoliopsida > Alismatales > Hydrocharitaceae > Ottelia > Ottelia alismoides. The sequence continues at coordinate 831,207 of JAZKJV010000542.1, read as the reverse complement.
AATATCATATATACTAATTAGTGTATTTCATTTACAAATGCATTTTATTAATTTATTGATTTTATGGACATTTATTTGAGATTTTACTCTGGAATTTTGCTAAGATCAATATATTGAGATGATGAATCGTGGATTCATCACTCACACAGAATCGAGAAGAATCTCAGCAATGAGGTTCTCAGGTTTAATTTATAACCTGGGAAGTCCAGAGTTGAACATAAGGATACGAGCCATAATATGATTATTTAGGTGTTTAATTATATAGGTTAAGTGATTAATAAATTATCCAGGTTAAAACAAACAATGCACGAGATGAAAGCATCACAAAATGAATGCAAAGACAGAATGTGATTCCAAAGAAATTTTATGCATGTTAGATAATCACCAGAATGAACAAAATGATAAAACACTAACATATGCAATAAACTCATGAATATTCCCTAGAATGATTGTTCAAACATAAGCAAGTAATCAAAATTTAATTACACAATTTAATCCAAGTCATGTTTCATTTTATAGAGATTTAAACAACTTAATTATCTCTAATAAATTAATCAATTATTATGCATCAAATCATAGAATAAATTAGACCAGGGAAAAATATAATGAAACGCGGATCAAAATGCCACTGAAATTACTTTGTTTGGAGTTCATATGCTCAAGTTATTCAAGTTTAAATGTAGGGGCATAAAAGTAGTAAAACCTGAACAAATCCTTACACATAGATCCCTTCACTTGATGGAATTATGAAATACCCCCTGACAGGGGTATATTTGCAATAATAGGGAACCAACATGGTGGAGGTGCAATTAACCTCGAGTGCATGCGTAAGACACGCACACCCCAGGCTCAGTGGCTAGTTCCTGGCTTGGGCCATGTGGCAAGCGCCTCCTTCGGCTAGAGGCTCGGCATGATCGAAGCTGCTGGCTTGGGAGTAGTCGACGTGGTCAAATCTTGGTTATTAGATCGTGTCGAATTTGGCGTGATCCAATGGCAATTGTGTTGTCTCCTCGAAACACAACCACCGTGTGCGGCAGCTTCGAGACGGGGCTCCGCGAGAGCCCCATTGCTCCTCCTTGCTCCTGGAGCTCCTCTGAAGGTGGGCGGAGGTTTCCAAAGGGCTCGTGAAGATGATATACCATTGATGAAGATCTGCAAGCACCTGGAAGTCGGTGAAGGTGAAGATCAATCGATGATGAAGCTCCAGATCAGAGAAGGCATTCGAGTTCCGATTATTGAAGACCTCTTGAACATGCATGGTTAGATAAGAACATAGCTGAAACAAACAAGTTGTGTGTGTGTGAATGCGAGCAAGATGGAGGGCTTAATTGAAAGAGGAAGGTGGAAGCCCAAGTGGGTTCCTCCTCCATGACCAGAGAAAGATGGATCGAAGGGGACGCTATGACAAAATGAGGATCACAGAGGGCAATACCTCCTACGTGGATCAAGGATCCACGGAGAAGATCGAGAACACCTTAGTTCAAGGAAATGGTGTATATATATCTGGTGAAAATCAGTGAAAACGAGATAAAAACAAAAGTCTAAACCTGAATCTCAAAGATGGAGAATGGAGTGTAGGCTTGGGTTGAGGTCTTCATCGACCTTGGGTTTTCATTTGACGCATACAACCATGCATGAAGCTCGAACGGCAGCAATGGCCGCCGTAACATGGCCATCTCGGCCATGGGTCGAACCAGGGGTAGACCTCCACTATTGCTCAGCTTCAACTCCTTCTTCCTGTCACGAAGAGGAGGAGCGGCAAGGGGAAACTTCGTTCAAGGGTTGTGTTGAGAGATATCTTTGGGTTTTTTATTTATGAAAATAAATGCGCCATCGTAACCCGAATAATCCCTCGACAAAAATTTATTTAATTTGATTCTAAAACTAAATTAATTACGAAAATAATGTAGCAAGAGAAAAGAGTTATTTAATTAACATGTATAGCAACAGGATCGAACTCAAGGAGGCTACAATCCCGAGGGTTATTATATAAATGAGAAATCAATGAAATAAATAAAGGAATCCTATGAACACTATTCCAGGTTCTTTTATTTTGTTATTTTTATATTTTCTGATTTTTTTATTTTCAGTGGTTTTTAATTTTTGCAAATTTTTATTTTTAAGAAAATAATTTTCAATCAAGCTAAATATAAAAATAGAGAATGACTATTTTTTTGATTTTTTTTAAATATATCAAAAATGCTCAAAATGTCCAAATAAAATCTTTTTGTGTTTTATATTTTTACAGTTTTAAATAATTTTTAGGCTATTTTTCTAATTTTTAATATTTTAAATGAATAAAAATAGGAGGAAAATTAAACAGTGAATATACATGACTATTTTGTACTATAAAAATAGCAAACAAAATAAAAAAATTACTAAATTTATTTTTCCAGAAAACTATAAGAAATTATCTACAAACAGGAAAGGAAATCAAAATTTTTGAATTTTTTACAATTTATTTAGCTTTTCTAAGATTTTTTAAATTTTACAATTTTTTTAATTTTTAAAAATATTTAATGCACAAAAATTAGACAGAAAATTTAATACACAAAAAGGAAGCTAATCTAATTTTTTAGAATTTTTGATGCAATATTCAATTTTTTTATTATTTTTCGAATTTTAAACATGTGCAAATGTGGAGTTTTTTATTTTTTAATATTAGAAAATGGCAATAAAATGCACTAAAAAATTACGCTATAAACAGAGAAGTAACAGGGACCTAACTTGAATTTTTTTAGAATTTATTGATAACAATTGATATTTATTTCAACAAGAAAAAGCATGCAAACTATAGTCTGAAAACAGGGATTGGAATCTAATTTTGTTATTATTTTTGCATCAAAAAATAACAACAAATAAAAATGGGGAAAATGCAAATTATCCCGTGCGTGAAATACACATGATTGAGGCTCTGGTCGGGGATCTTTTTGCAAATGTTAGAAATCCGGAGGGGTCGGATATAAATTTAGCCAAAAATAAAATATGGTTTTTAAATTGAGCTTCGTTCCTTCTTGCTTTCCCTAGAAAAGAGGGTAAGGGGGTCGCCGTCGCTTCGTTCCTTCTCCAAGTAATGGTTGAGGTGGCTGGGTCTACGGCTTCGTAGAGGAGGGGATCTTCGGTAGAGCGACGACGCATATCGGTGGAGGCGCTCTTCGCGCGGAGGTGTGATGGATCGGCTCTGCGCGTTGATGACGGTAGTGCTCAGTGGATGGAGGTCAGCACGAGGGGGTGACTCGCATGAGGATGCTTGGTGATGGAGGCGGTGTTGCGGTTCGACGGACGGGCGTACATGGTCTAACTGGGTGGTGTGCGGTTCTTTTATTCTTGCGTTCAAGCCAAAAAAGGGCAAAGGAGCAGATGGCGGCGTGAGTATTCTGGAATGAGGTATGGGTGGCGGTATTCTCCAGGCAGGGCGGTGCTATGAAGGTTGATAGTTGTGGCTCCGCAGATGTCGAACAGTAGTCGGAGGATGTCTGCGGCGGGATGACCGCAGGCTCTCTATACTCGCGCATGTTGCTATTTTTAAATTTTTTTCAGAAACGGAACTATAAATCTTTTTAGACCTGCAAAAAATGTAAGAAGAAAAAAAAATGCATATATATATATGTGTATATATATATATTATTTTTTTATCATGTAAAGCAGATATTAATGAAAAATCTAGATATAATAATTTTTTGATTTTTATTCCTGCAACAAAATTGTTAGAGGAAAAAGAAAGAAAGGGAAAAAAAATATTATTTTCTTAGATTTTATTGCAAGATCAAGAATGACCTCAAGCGCAACGGCTCTGTCCCTTTTATTAAAACAAATAAAAGTGAGAAACGTGTATGGGCTCGGTTCCGAGGGAAACGAGAGATTGGAACCAGATGTCTGACCACCATGCGTGGTCGGAGTTGATAGGTTGTGTGAGATGGAATGAGAACGTGTGTGGATCGAGAAGATGAGATGAAAATCAGATTTGGGGGCAGATCAAATCGGGGTGGAAAATTTTTAGAAATTTAATATCTAAATTTTAATCAAGAAATCGAAGCACAAATTAAGTCTAATATTTATATAGGAAAAATGATGGAAAATAAAATTGGATCTCACCTTAGGATTGGATACGTCGTGATGGCCTCAACAAGGACCGACTCTCTGTCACCAGATGGTTCGGAGGCTGGGCACCCTTCTTCGACAAGATTGCTCTCGGAGATCGGGCTCCTCTCCACCAAAGATTGATCAAGAGCAAATGAGGGAGGAGGAGCTCAATAAAAAGAGAAAGAAAATCAAAAAAGGAAAATATGTACAAATAAGGTATAAAATCAAATCTTTATATAATTAAAAATGAAATTCAGAATTAAATAAATAATTAAAATAATTAATTTACAAAAATTAATTAGTCACCTTAATGGTGGCTATTTAAGGCATAAAATCAAATCTTTATATACAAGGTAAGTTTTCAAATCAAATAAATGAATAAATTAAATAATTAAATCTAAATTTCGTAATTAAATTAATTAAATTAATTAATTCTAGATATTAAATCTTTTTGGTGATTTTTATGTAAGTAAATTAGTTGTATACAAGTACTATATACATATAGTACAATATACATATGCACAAATAAGGAAATTATTTTTTTTTTAATATTTTTATTTTTAATAATGAAGAGAATATTTACATTTATATACATTATGTATAAAAATAAAGATAAATAATATATATATATATACAAAAAGTAAGTGGTGAAACTGCACAAACCACCACAGAAAACTGACTTTTCATTCTTAACTCCAAAAATTATGAAACCACAGACATCTGAAAGATAATTTAATTTAGAGTATAATGGAAGTAATTTTGATTCAATTTGAGTTCGTATGGAGCGGGAATTAGTCTTTCAATTATCACTTTACGGTTTTTTTTGAGTTTGATTATTTGTAATCTATATATTATTTTATTTTGGAATTATTTTTATTATTTAAAAAATATTGTTATTTACAACTTGTTTTTAGAAAAATATTTAATTTGAGGTCAATTTATATACAAATAAAATAGTGGAAGTCTTGTACAAATTTACAAGGAAAAATATTTTTGGATTTTTGAATTAAAGACCCTATCTCCCCCTACTTTATTCATGGTCGATCAGGTCAAGTCTTGACCTCCTCTCGGGGTTCAGGTCAGTCTACATTTATTTCATAAATACATCCTTTATTTTTCTTTTTCTTTTCTTTTCTTTTTCTTTTCTTTTTTATTCTTTTATTTTGAATATAAAGAGTGTTAAAAATGCATATTTAAAAAATGCATGCAAAATATTAATTTTATGAAATTAGTAAATATTTATAGGTATTTGACCAAGGAAATAAAGTTAAAATAAAAGAATAAAGGCAATGAATCGTTGATTCATCATTCCCCTATACTTCACCTTTGCTAGTCCCTCAGCAAACACTTATTTGGAAAATAAGTGGAAACAAAAATAAAGAAAAGAAAAAGAAAAGAAATTAGAACAACGTTGACTTTTAAATTTATCTTCCTAAAATTGTATTATGGAGCTCTGTCGGACCTTTGGATTATTAGTGTGGTGGAACCTTAATGGGAAATGGATTTAAAACCTAACAGCCTCTAAGTTCCGCAAGACTCCTGTTCAGGTCCCCTCAACAATCAAGTCAGAACAAGTCTACATACACAAATTCTTATGACTATGAATCTTTACTTGCACGGTGTAAGTGAAGTATAGCTCCACATCTCAAAAGTAGCAAAGAAACAACCTCTCTCAACAAGGTAACTTTAGTCCCCGGTCTAGCAACTCTTTCCTCGAGGAGCAGGGATATTCCCTTCTAAGTTCAAGTACAACCAGCTCAAGAAGAGGGGATGGAGAAGAGAATGGACGGTAACCAGTGTAGCTACATATCCTTAGATGTATGACCAGTGTAACCAAGTCATTCGCTGCAAGCTTACAAACATTTGACTTTGAAGCTCTTATTCTTTTTTTTCACTTATATATACAATTCGGCAGGCATTTTACTTTTCAATCAGGCATGTCCTCTTTTGGAGATTCTACATTTTTTTCTTTTTTTTGAAATATATACAAGTGCGTCATGTACATAAGGAGTTTTTCCTCTTGAGATAGTAGACTATCCCTCTTTTGAAGCATTATTGCAATCCCACAACATCTTGTCTTCAGACCCCAACATCACAAGACCAGGTTGAGATGCAATTCCCTACCTAGAGGAGGATGAGAGGTTCCGCCAAGATGAACTACCCTCGTATGCTACCCCAAGCTAAAAGGTTCTGCCCCCTCACTACTTCCTCCTTAAAGAGCTACGTGTAGAGTGCTTGTCCAAGGTAAGCCATGGTCTGAATGAATCAAGCATGTGTTGTTAAATATTCTACTTAGACTAATCAAGATGACATGTGAACATAGTCTTATGGACTCAAAGAATTAAGTCACTAGGACCGGAAAAGTCTTAACTCCAGTTTTTATAAGGTTCCTCTGAAATTAAGTGGATTAAGGTCTAACTAAGCTCCATTCTTCAATTTTATTCCAGACTTAGTTTAAATGTCAATATTATCCTAAAAAATGCACATGATAATGCAAAAAAAATATGCACAATGCAAATAGTAAAATCTTTTTGTGAAATAATTTTCTAATTTTGAACTTTTTATGGATTTTTGAAAAATGATGCACATATAAAAAGATATTTTTATGCAAATTTTTATAGACTTTTGATTTTTGTAGTTTTTTTTATAACCAAAAGGTTAGTAATATACAAGTATATACAATTTTTTAATAAGGGTTAGGGATGAGATACACATATTTACACAGGAGTGGATCAATTGTTTACAAGAATCAGGTGAAAATGATTTACAACTTGAGTAACTTATACATGTATATACATACAATTGGATTTTTTGTGATGCATATATTCCTCAAACTTATTTGAAAATAATTTTACAAATAATTTTAAAAACTATAGTCCAACATAATGTTTTCAAATAATTTTACAAACATTTGAAAATTATTTTGCAAACATTTTTTCAAACAGTATATATAGATTTTCAAAATATTTTTTTTCAACCATTTTCAATACATTTACAAATAGTTTACAAAAATTAATTTTATTTCACACAAAGAAAAGAAAATTATTATAAGCCAAAATATTTTTACAAAGGTTGAAAATATTTTTCAAACATTTTTCAAATAGTTTTCAAAAAAAATCAAATAGGTTTTTAAACTACTTTCAAAATATTTTTCAAAAATATTTTAACCTGACTTATTAATCAGTATATACAAAAAGAATTTTGAGGAAGTCTCTGCATCTCTTTATTAGTTGATTTTACTAAATTATACAAGTATTTATATAGTGTTTTAGCCATATTAAAAATATGAAAGTACGAGTTATGGATAAAGTATATATTCAATATATACGACATCCCCCTATACTTAGCTCGAACTATGTCCTCATAGTGATCAGAAAGCGATGAAGAAAGGCATAACTCGTTCTTAGTATTGGGAAGTGAAACAAATACTATACTACTATGACGAATAAAAGAATATAATGAATAGAGATCGGTGATCCCCCTATACTTAGGATCGAGTAATCCTAAGTATAGGAGACTGTACACAAGGGGACTATCGAGTGATAGAATATACAAATATTACCTCCCCTATACGTAGGGTAAAATATCCCTAAGTATTGGCAGCCAAACAGAGGTAATAGAATCAAATGGAGAATCACAAGTCTGACACCCCTCCTATACTTAGGGTAAAGTGCACCCTAAGTATAGCATAATCATGAGATGAAGATGGGGTGTTTAGACAGAAAGAATGAATCATATGGACAGAATGGATCTATACAAGTAAGACAATGTTGAGGTGCCTCTCAACAAGCGCTAGAGTTTACGCCCCTAGCTGGGCGTAGAGGCTAGGACAATGCAGTATCAAGGTTCAGGACGACATCTGTAATGTGAATATTGTACTGCTATTGTCGTCTCAGTGGGAGAACAACAACAGAGTCAGGATGGTCAAAAGAGACACTCGAATATGCACTCAAAGGGGTGTTGGCTACCAGGAAAAGAGAAGATGATGTATGATCATACTCGGGTAGCACAAAAGAAATCATCGGCTCAAGGTCTGGACGGAGTGAATGGATGGAGCTGAAGAAATCGAACGTGGAGAAGGAAGAATCTATTAGAGAATCCTCCACATAAATCACCGTCTCGAATAAATAAGGAAGATCAAGATCAGGAGACTCTTTATAAAAATCAATATTTTATGTATATAGAGTAGAGAAATCAGAATCAACATCGAATAACTCAAAGATCGGGTCATCCTCGCGGGGGTCGTCGAGGAGAGAAAACTCAGAGAAATCAGAACTAACCAACGGCTCGATCTCATGATCCGACAAATCGGAATCACGTCCAGGCAGCGAAACTGAGTACAAGGGACATAATGCATCCTCCTGCAGATAACCCTCGATGAGTAATGCATGCTCGTCGGTAAAATATGGGGAATCAGATCGTGATTGGGGATCTATGTTGTTGTCAAACATCAAGTTTCTGCACCAAAGTAACTCATCAGTTGTAAACAGCATCTGAATAACCTCGAGGCATAGCATGCCGCTAGTCAACAACGCGGAAGCAGTAAATATCTCAAGATCTGATCCTCGAATTGCGGCAATGTTGTCAATCATCAGGTCCTCCAAAATTGTATCGACCTCATCAAATGGGAGAACACACGGGACTATCTAGATTTGTCAAATCAAAATGGTGTCCCTTATCAAGCTCTCTATGCTGAGATGGATCCAAATGTGTATATGATTCTGAGAGGATCTTCTGAAGATTGGATACTGAATCAGCTGGACATGGATACTGAAAGGACTGAAATACGGTGGTCGGAGGATGTCTGCGGTCATCCCCCTCATGGCGATCTGCACAAGGTCAGTCGTCGAGATTCCATAATATGGAAATCTCCTCAATAGGTCAACAAATATAAGCGATGAATCTCTTAATGTCTCCTAGGGGTCAATTGAAAAATCTCGAATACAAGACCGTATCAACTCTTCTCTATGATGGGTGTAATGTCTATGCAGGAACAATGATCGTAAATCTCCCCATGTAACAAACTTCCTTCCCAATGATGAAACCCAGTTTCATGTCATTAATTCATAGTTAGCAACTCCCTAGCTTAGACTAAGTGTTAACAAAAACCATATTAATCCTTGTATTTATCAGAGTCATGGAATAAATTAAAAATATAAAATAGCGAAGCCAAAACTCTGTAGTGTTTTTACCCTTAAAAACGCTCACAAAAATATTTCTCCCTATGTTTGACCTCATTCCGAATTTGATGAAACTTGTAGATCTCATCGAGATCTACAACTTTCATGTTTTAAGTTTTTCCAAATTCGGCTTCCTTCTCCTTCATGTTTCACATTCTTCTTCTAAATAATCTGATTGGGCCACTGATTTAGCCAAAATTTACGGAGTCTAAAATGGTGTCTCACACAAGGCGGAGACAACCGAGGTCACTGCTGTGACCCGCAATGAATCCTGGACTAAAATCAACAATTAACCCACACTATAGATCAAGCAATAAGAAATAAATGTGAAGTTAAAATTTATTTTTAACTCTACATCAATGGTGTATAGAGCAAGTATGCAGAGAGTTCGAACACAGGGAGCAAACAGGGTAGATCAAACAGGTGTGTGTGTGTGTGTGTGTGTGTGTGTGTGAAGTGTTGACTACACTAATGCAAAGCAAATATTTTTGTGGGTTTTTAATTTTAATTTTTTTTTTGAATACTATTCACCGCATCATTTACATAAGGAGTTTTTCCTCTTGAGCCAGTAGACTATCCCTCTTTTGAAGCTTTATCGCAACCCACAGCCTCCTGTCTTTAGACTTCCTAATCACTGGACGGGTGGGGTGCACTTCCCTCCCTAGAGGAGGCCACTCCAACTGAGTTGAGCCATGTGAAAGGTGCAGGTGTCCAAGTTCGGTCATTATCAACAAGAGTCGTGCGTGTGCTCTGAAATACTCTACTTAGGCGGTCAAGAATCCATTGAACCAAGTCTCGTGATCCTCAAAGAATTAAGTCAACTAGACCTGAAGTACCTCAAACCCAGTTCCTATAAGGTTCCTGTTATTAGGTAGATTTTAAGGTCCAATCAAGCTCCAATCTCCGGATTTTACTTAGACTTGTTCAACTATCAAACTCAATCCGAAAAATGCTCATGCTATGCAATGTGATGCAGAAAATATTTTTGTGATGCAATTTTCAAAGGTTTTGAACTTTTTATGGATTTTTTAAAAGATGATGATGATGCATATGCATTTTTTTGTATTTTTCAAAAAGATTTTTCAAATGTTTTTGGATTTTAATTTTGCAAATGTTTTTGGGATTTTTGAAAAAAAAAGTTTTTGGCTAAAAGTTAGGTGAAAACTATGTACACGGGAGTGCTTCTTATATCTACAAGAAGTGGATTTTAAGAATTTACAAGGGTAAGTGATCAATTTTATAAGTACATAGTGTATTTTGATGAGATGTTCATATATTCCTCAAACTTATTTGACACAAGTTTTTCAAAGAATTTTTGAAAACTATAGTCCAAAATAGTTTTTACAAACATTTTACAAACATGTACACACATTTGAAAATCATTTTGCAAAGGTTTTCAAAACAGTATATATAGATTTTTCAAAATATTTTTGCAACCATTTTTCAAACCATTTGCAAATCATTTTTCAAACCTTTTATTTCACAAAAAGAAAATATTTTTTTACAAACCACACATTTTTACAAAGGTTGAAAACATGTAACAAAACGTTTTCAAAATAGTTTTCAATAGATTTTCACAGAGATTTTCAAACTATTTTTCAAACATTTTGTAAAAAATATTTTCACCTGATTTATTAATCAGTATATACAAAAAGAATTTGAGGAACAAAACACCTTTTTATTAAGGTTTTTAATGAATTTTAAAGAATTATTGGCCATATTATTAGGAAAATACGAAAGTACGAGTTATGGCTAAAGTATATACACAGTATATACGACCCCCCTATACTTAGCTTGAGCTATGTCCTCATAGATCGGAGAGAAAACAGAAGACATAACTCGTACTAAGTATAGACAAGTCTAAAGAATAAATGAATGAACCAATAAGAAGTTGACCGTCCCCCCTATACTTAAGATCAAAGAATCCTAAGTATAGGAGATTGTACACAACGCAGGGAGGGTCAAGGGTGGGAATGAACAGATCGCACTCGGATTGTCTCCCCCTATACTTAGGGTAAAATACCCCTAAGTATAGACAAGAAGAGGAGACAATGGAGAGGATCGAAATGAAACTGAAAGAACTCGGGGTGCAAACCCCCCTATACTTAGGACAAAGTACCTCCTAAGTACAGAGAACTGACAACAAGGGGCAGCACCTTTTTGATAGATAAAGAAAATAGAAAAGGAAAAGAAGAAAAGAAGAAAAGAAGAAAAGAAGAAAAGAAATCAACAGATGAAAGAGTGATATGGACAGATGGATCTGTACAGCGGAAGATGGAATAAGAGATCGTGAGAATGTACATGTCACTCCCCCTATACTTAGGGTAAAAGAAGCCCTAAGTATAGGCAACAACAGGAGTGATGACACGGAACGAAGAATGAACACTCGACTCGTCCACCCCCCGATACTTAGGACAAAGTACGTCATAAGCAAGGCAAACACGAGAATGGGTGGACGAGCAATACGGAAGATAGACAGAGAGTCACGGGAGAGAATCTACAACATAAATGGATGATCATAATAAGGTGGAAAGCAAACCTTCTTGGGGGACCGCTGAGGGATAGATCTGATATGGTGTATGTTGACATCGGGGTCCACAGTGGACGGAAGCCAATCAGGGTCGACGCGGTGAAGGCCCTCAGTGGAATCAAATCGAAAAGGGACGAACTGGTCAATGGAAGCAATATGGCTAGGTTCGCCCTTGGAAGTCTCGCTGATGTCAAAGTGGAATGGGAAAAACTCATCATCCTCGGAAGAAGTGTAATCGGAGTCGTCCTGCGAGGTCTCGTCCTGGTCAAAATCAAAAGGAACGAAGTCATCAGTGGAAGTATACGAACTCTATTCGTCCTCAAGAATCTCACCCGGATCATCTTTTTCATCAAGAGGCCAAAAATTGTGAAGGTTTGCATCATAACCAACCTCAATCATCTTCACCTTTGAAGGACCAGGGACTGACATATAAGTGGAAGTAGTCAAACCAGGTATGTCCTGTCTAGTCTTGGTATCTGCCCGCCGCACAATAGGATCAATCATGTAAATACTTTGGATTTCATCAACACATCGCCACACACCAGGAGGAGGAACTGCGAGGTCTATGCTTTCCGATTCCCTCCCCTTTCGGGGGATCCGTCGGGTTTCGTCAGGTTTCGCTAAGCAAATATCTCTAGTAGCATCAGATCGGTCACATGCCTCGGAGTTAGCTAGAGTCGGTGAAGGTGTATCAGGTGCAGGTCTCTCGTCAACTGTGGGTGCGGTGATCGACACTTCGCTCTCGTCAATAGGACGGAAGCGAGTCTCTCCTGATCCGTAGTCAATAACGACCCTCGCAGAGGCGAGGAATGGTCGTCCCAGGATGATTGGAGAGGGCTCCCCTATGGAGGTCTCCATGGGCAACACGACAAAGTCAACATGATGGCTCGTGCCCTGAATCGAAATGACGGCGTTTTCAAGGATACCCTTCGGCCTCTTGATGGATCCATCAGCAAACTGAACGATCATCCTGGTTTTCTTGAGAGGCCCTAAGTGAAGAGACTTTACCAGTGAGAAGGGTAATATGATAATAGATGCACCGCCGTCCAGGAGAGTGCGATCACTAGTGTAGTCAGAAATGGTGCAAGTGATGAAAGGTGTAGCTGTGTTCTTCTTCTTGGGAATGGGACGATGTGTGATGGCGTGGGCAGTGGCCATGGTCAGAATGTGACGCTCAGATCTGCTCCTCCGCTTTCTCTTCTTGGGAAGAAGGGCAGATAAATCAGTCATGGCCTGCTGAAGTGGGGCACGGATAATCTCATGAATAGTGGCCACCACTTCGGGTTCAGTCAACATTTTTTGAATTTTTGGACTTCCTCCATACAAGGGAGGAAGTCAGAATCAGCATATACACGAGGCATGCCAAGAGCAGTCTGTACAGCGACACCCTCGGGGTCAAAGGTGGGACTGGGTGTGAATGGATGTGTGGTCAAGGGTTCTGGCAAGTGGACTCTCTCCTCATAGTATGAATCAACCAAGTGTCTCCCGAACTCTTTTTGTATTTTTAAATTTTTCTCATTTTTTTGTATTTTGGGCGATTGCAAGCTCCCATGATCACCGACAAGTAAATCCGTATCCCCGACGACAGGAGCATTAATCTGATTATTCCTCAAGATAGCAAGATTATCATTCATCAAATCAATGTGCATCATCATCCGGTTCAAGATATCACTCACAGAGATCGAGGGAGGTGACTCCAACAGGTCAGACTCAGGTGGATGTGAAGGTGAAGGTGGATTATATACTAATGGGGGTGGAGGTGGGTAGAAGTCTGAAGTCTGATACTGCGGCTGAGGCGGATATGTACAAAAATCAGAAAAAATAGGAGGCGGGTCCTCCTGATAAAAGGGAGGTGGATCGGCTGGAGCGACCTAGGGATCCGCAAAGTCCGGATAAAAAGCGCTCCAGGGGTCCATCTCGAAAACAAAAGGAAATGATTCAGGGGAACACGATGGTCAAGTCAAGAGAGTGAAGAAGAAGGCGCAAATGCGCAGGGATGATGTAGGACACACACAAAACAATCACAACCAAAAAAATGAAAATAAATCAAACCCTCAATTCACCTACTCAACTCGGTAGAGACCGCAAAGAGCGGTCTTTTTATCTTGTCTGTTTTAGAGTTAGGTGAGAAGTCAAAATGTTGCACAAACACTAGGGGGCTGAAGATAGGATTTGGGCACTAACCTTAGTGTGTGCACGAGCAATGTAAAACGAAGACAATGAGGGGATTACTCGCCCCAAGACAATGTTTTTCTTTTTGATCTATTTTAGGGTCGAGTAATTTTAGCAGTCCCAATTTTATTGGTTATCACTTTTTTTGGATTTTTAGTAGAAATGCATGAGCCTAACGAGGATTCAATTCCTTTAGGATCCTAGGTTGGCAAAATCAGAGGTAGAGTCGGAAAAACAATGCAAGCGTTAAATCAATGATGCATGCTAAAGAGAAATGCTCACCTTGCCTCCAGCACTCTACATGCAAGGATGCTCAGCAGAATTGAAACCTATCTATATGCAAATGCAAAAGCCGATGAAATCGCCCTAAGTTTCAGAAATTGCTATTATCGTGAAGAACCACAAGTTGACCACCAATCCTCAACCCTAGAGTCCGGTGTAGGCTCACCCCTCCTCTTCTCGACAAATCGAGTTCAGGAGAAGCGCTTGGCAGGGAGAGCTTGTGGCGCGACGGATTGAAGGTGATGATCAACTGTTTAAAATTTGACTAAGTCTAAACGATACTATAGGCACATGCAAAGGTATTAGGTATTTGGCCTTAACCTATCGCAAGCAATTCCTAAAGCTAGGGGCTCAATGACACAAAATAAATAAAATTGAAAAACAAAACAAAATAAAAAGAATGCGAAGAAAGCCGACAAAAACTGCGGCGAGCCCCCAAGTGAACAATCACTTGGAAATTAGGCTCAAATGTCCAAGTGTCTGGGGGTACCTGTATTATTACAAAATTTGGAGTCTCTCTCTCACTTAAATTACAAAATACAATGCAAAAAAATGAATGCTAAGAAGTTGTCTTGCAAAATCCTCCAAGTCCTTTTTCATGCTAGGCTAAAGCCGCTTCACGTGGGTGCGAAGGTGCTCCAAGAGGAGCTCCTCCCTCGATCCGCGTACCTCGCACGGAATCCAAACAAGGAGAGTGGTTAGACAATTCAACAGATATATCAAAAATAATACAAATAGAAATAAAAGCCGCGAAATGTAGACAAATGATCACAACACAACAAAAATAAGATCTACGTGTTGTTGCTCCCCGGCAATGGCGAACCATGATTTATCGAGGGTCTAAATAGTCCACACAAGGTGGGACTACTACGTCGCTGTGGCGACCCACAATAAACCGTAATTAATCAACAATTAACCCACGCTATAGATCAAGCAATAAGAAATAAATGTGAAGTTAAAATTTATTTTTAACTCTACATAAATGGTGTATAGAGCAAGTATGCAAAGAGTTCGAACACAGGGAGCAAACAGGGTAGGTCAAACAGGTGTGTGTGTGTGTGTGTGTGTGTGTGTGTGTGTGTGTGGTGTCTACACTATCCAATGCAAATATTTTTGTGGGTTTTTAATTTTTTTAAATTTTTTTTATTTTATTTAATTTTTAATTTTGTATTTTGATTTTTAATTTTCTGATTTTTATAATTTTATATTTTATATTTTTTCATTTTTTCTCAATATTGGAATATATCAACTATGTAATAAAAGAGAAGATAAAATATTTATAAAAATATGCAAAAATAGTCAAAAATTTAGAAATAAAATCTTTTTGGTGTTTTTATAATTTGTTACTGTTTTTGTGAATTTTGGGTATTTTTCAAAATGTTTTTGGTATTTTTAAAAGACAAAATAAATGAAAACAGTGAGTGAGCTACTGGCTGTGAGTAAAACTATGAATGAAAAATATCAAACAGCCACCAAAATTTTCCAAACCAATTTTAAAATAAAGATAATGAAAAGAGGAAACTACAGAACCTTAGTTTGCAATTTTTGGAGTTTTCTAGAATTTTTTATATTTTTTTGAAGTTTTTAAGTATTTTCGAATTTTTAGGGTTTTTCTTTTGAAATGTTTAGTGATTTTTGGACTGACACTAAAATAGTTAAAATACACAGTAGGTATTTTTTTGGAATTTTTCTATGTATTTTAATATTTTTTTGGTATTTTCTAAGCTAGACAGTAGTGAAATGGCAAGTTTTTGATTTTTATTAAATGCTAAAATGCGACAAAAATGAAAAATAAAAATATGACATGCAAGTGCAAGTTAACATGAGCTTAACTCTATTTTTTGAGAATTTTTGGAGTTTTATAGATGCATGCAAAAATTAGAGCAACAAAAGGAAACTACATGCAGGCAATGGCGTTTTTGTAATATGAGAAACGTGCGAGGGCCTGTATGTAAAATTTCACAAAATTTTATAACTTGAACAAACAATTTCTGGACCACACACCAATAGCAAAAGTCGCAAGGGTATGCTCGTAAAATCTCCCAGACGCAAGTGCGCTACACGCACGCCTGGCAGGGGCACGGATGCAATAACACGAAAGTATAAGGATTAGCAAGCAATATGTCCAGAAAGCTTACAACTACAAGTTGGATTTTGAGGACTAAAAACAAATGCCAGAACCCGCAAGGGTATGCGCGTAAAATGTCCACCCACGCGCGTGCAACGCACGCGCCTGGGAGGACTAACGGGCAATTCTCAAAAGTACAGGGGCTATAGTGACAGATGTTACCAAAATTGATAAAGCCAGATGAAAGCCTAGAAGTTACTTAGAAATTACATAAAAACGAGGGGGTGTGAGCGCAAAAGTTCCCACTTATCCACGTGGCACGCGTGGATGCGCATTGATAAGGGATGATCGGATGGTTGGTATCCACTCAGACGTGGACGACATGGATCAAAGGGGAGGGGGGAGATGGACGACGACTGTAGCGTGCCTCCCTCCCCTTCGTTTAGCTTCGCACAGCACGAGTAGGGCAGCCAAGGTGCGCGTGCGGCCGTGTCCTTCTTCTTCGGCGAGCTCGAGGTACCCCCCCCAGGTGGTTAGGCGTGGCATGCTCAGTACCTGCGAGATGAAAGGGCTCGAGAGCGACGTCTCGGCTGGCTCGTTAGGTGTAGTGGTGGAGTTCACGGAAGGTGGTGGTCACCGGAGCTTGGGAGCTCCGGCAACGTGATTGCAGATGGAGGTGGATGATTTCAGACAAACTGGAAGGTAGAAAACGGAAGCTACCGCTACTGTGAAGGAAAATACGCAAAGGAAAATGCAATAAAAACAGACCTCAGGGCAGGGGATGCCCGAGATGGACCTCGACGGCCAAGTGGCCGGAGGTGGCTTGGAACGCCCCTTGGCACCGCTCCGCTACCCCTCCACAGGTGAGGAGAGTTGCTGTCGCCTAATCGATCCCTAGTCCACGCGAAGAAGAAGAGAAATGGGACCAAAGAGGGTTCGAGGGCCAATGGAAGGTTTGGGGGTGTTTTTGAAACAATGGCCGAGTGGGCTCCTAGAACGAGGAATATCTGATGAATCTTGGGTCCATTCCTCGAAAACAACTATGGGCGTGTAAAAGCATTGGTCCATGATCAAAAGTCGTGAAGGAACCTAGGTCAATAGGTGAAAGGAATGGCCTAGAAAAAAGGGAGAAGAAGGCGGCAAAACAATTTCTGACACTGAACAGGCTGGGGTCAGAGAGTTGACCACGGGTCAACTCTCCAGCCCCCCCGGTTGGTCCACGTGGACCAACCAGGAAAATGCCTGAAAAATGATTTCAAAATTCGTTTTAAAATAGTAAATAATATTATTTTATTTAGGTTATAAAATAAAAAGTATTTATTATTTTATAAATTATTATATTATGATTTTTAATTATTTTTATGAGGCATATTTTTACAAGTTGCTTTTTAAAGCTTATATAGGTATAATGTCTATATATTTTATTAATTGATTTTTATTTTATAAATTTTAATTTTATTATTTTTTTAGTATTTTATAAAATTATAAAATACTTTTACACACATAATTATATTTTTATTTTATTTTTCTGAAGTGTTTTGTATATTAAATAAAATATAAGTATGTATCATATAGGTATATTTATAGGTATAATACCTATGTATATGATATATACAAGTATTTTTATTTGTGTTTCTTTCGTATTTTTATTCTGATTTTAATATACAAATATATTATAAGTAATATTTAAAAAATTATAAAAATATAAAAATACAAAAATAATGACTAAATAATAAATTGAATATTTTAATCAGTATAATTGTACAATGTGGGTCCAAAACTCAACTTTCAAACCGTAGCTCCGCCAAATGCGAAACCACCGCCATTAAATAGCTTATTTTATTCTATATACAATTAAAGGTGAGTTTGCTGCATTTGGAGTTTTCATTTGTGTGATACGGGTCTGGGAAGTTGGGATTCTGGAATTTTTTTTCAGATCATAACTTTTCATCTGTATATGATTTTTCAGTGAAATCAATTTTGTATTTTTCTATATAAAATTATCTACAACTTTCATGTACAAAGTTTCTTTATTTAATGTATAAAAAGTGGAACCAAAAATAGGTCCCAAAATGAATAAAGAATGAATTAAAAAGCATTGTTTTTGGCCCTTATCTCCCCCTACTTTCTTCCCGGTCGACCTATTCATCAAGATGCCTAGGTCCCGGGGTTTGGGTCATAAACTATTTACAATATTTTATTCTTTTTCTTTTCTTTTATTTATTCTATAATTTTGGCTTTAATTACAGTATTTTATACACTATTTACAGATACATGCATGAATGCTAATATGCTCTAATTAATGCTATTTACAAGCATTTACTAGGGTTTTTGAGGCCAAAATGATAGAATAAAGATGACGAAATGTGGATTCATCAGCAACGTGGTGCCTTCTGGTTGCACCACGCAGCCTGTCTCTTCGCACACCACACGCCTGCCTTTACCACCGCCCAATCAACTCCAGGCACTCTAATCCATGTCGTCATTTCTCGCATCCCATCCTCACCATCCGATCCACCTTCAGACTCCATCACAACCATCTGCCAGTGCCTAAACCTCATCGTGCCACGTGTATAACTCCATCACCATCCGATCGTCTTTCTTTCCTTCATCCTAGCTGCTCCTTTCCACTTCATTTCATGCCCATTCGATCAGTTCCAGATCGAATCACCGCCGATCGCCAGTGCCCTTCTTCTCCACATGCCACGTGGCGAGGCCCACAGCCGTTGATCATACCGCCTCAGATCCAATCCACACCGTCCAAAAGCTCCCCTCTCATGGCCATTGGATCACGAGATCCAACGACCGAGACTCCTTTGTCTACCTCCGAACTCCCCTCACCCACGAACCCCACCTCGCGCAGCCTCTACCCCCTTTCCCATTTTTCTCACCACATCAGCCATCTCAACCAACCGCCAACCATCCCACGATGGAGCTCAATCATCTACCATTCTCACGAGACTCGTGAATCACCACTAACCCCTCTCTCTCGCTCCATATTCTCCATGAAAGCCTCGACTCCTATAACTGCAACTACAACTTCCAGCTTTTAAATACCTCGCCTCTGCCCCACTTCAAACGTGTCTACCTTTACGAGGGGTGAAGCCCATCCCTAATCCACCTCCCTGTGACAGGGGGAGATTCGATCAAGGAGCGAAGACGACCATCTGCTTTTGGTGTTGACCCCTGGCCCATCACGGCCAGGTTCGTGGTGGTTCCGCCCCGTCTAGCTGCCACCAGTAGATGAAGTGGTCCAGCGATGGCCAGAACATCTTCCAGACGCTCAAGCCCAAGTTCCTCGTTCGCCATTGCTCGGGTAAGCATCTCCGATCCCCTTTTGCTTTTTCTTCAATTTTCTCCGATTTTATTATACTTCGATTCGCTCTATCACCATACTCCAATCACCTATTTAGCTTTATCGCGTCTCCTTTATTCTCGCGCATCCCTCCGCTCACCTCTTCCTTCCTCCGCAAACCCAGACCACTCAGCCGCCCATCTCCTCTGAGCTCGTCGGAGAAGATGTCTCAGGTCACCACGTTCTTCGCCCACCAGGCCTGTTGTTCCATTCATTACCCATATATTTGTGCTTCGGCTATGTGGACTAACTTTGCAGGAACTCAATTGTCAATGGACAGAGCCTTCGCTGGAGCATCCTTGGCGAGCTCCATATCCTGCATCCGAGCGTCGATGGCCTCTTCCAGACCTTGACGTAACTCGCCTGATCTTCCAGCTTCATCGACGATCATTCCATATGCTTCATAAAGCTCCATCAACGTCGGAAAGGAGTGGCGGATCTAGGAGTCCATCACTGGAGGCCTGACTTCGCCGCCAGTCAATGAGGAGGATGAAGATACAACTACCATTGGATGCACCTCCCCATTGTTCATCCAACGGCCCACATTTAACCACGCCGCCCACAACCGCAAGCTACACCCACCGTCAGATCTACTAGATCGAACGGCCATCATAGAGCCACGTTGCCGCCTCGTCTTCGTTCAACCACCATCTGATCTTCCTTGATCAGAAGGTCTAAACGCAACCACGTGTCAATGCTCGGTGGCAGCACCACACCTCGAGGCTTGGACACCCTCGAGCCTCTCTTCGAGTCTTGCTCGAGCCATATCCGAAGCTGAGCCGGCCATCGAAGCTACTCCGAGCCCAAGCCGCACGCCGAGCCTAGCCGAGCCAGTTCCGAGCCTGCAAGCCACCCGAACCTTGCCATCACCTGCCTATCACGTGACTGGTCGGGTATTTTATAGGGATGCTCCTGGAACTTCTCCAAATTGTAGATAGGTCCTGACATCATGTGTCGTCCACGCGCTTAGGGTATTTTGCACCCGACCCCCTTCGAGTTTTGATAATTACATATATACCCCCGTACGTGTGGGTAATTTACAAGGAAGCCTCATACTTATTTGTATTTACATTCTAGTCCCTCCTAGGGACCTGTTTGCTAGTTATATTTATGTTTTTCCTGCATTTATGCTCTTGGTTTCCTTTATTAATAACTTGAGCATGTGAACTCCATTTTAATTGATTTTGGTCTCATTTTGAAGATAGCTTAATGATATTTCTAATGTCATAGATTAATCTCTATTTTGAGACTCTAAATTTTGATGCATTATTTTAATAGCCAAGTGTCCCTGATGTAGTATTTTTATGCTTTGTCTGAATTAATCGATAAGCTTGCTTAATGACTTGAGCCCAAAATTTACTAAAGTTTAAATTGCTCAATATTTTATATAATTCGAACATATTCACATTACATTTCCTTGAATCTTGATGCATGTTTTAAAAAAATAACAAAATAATAAAAAAATTTCTTTCTCATGTTTCTTTATGCATAGAGTCTTGTTCCTATCTTCATGCATTCTTGACCTATGTATTATCAATTCATCACTTAATTTAAGTAATAAGAGTCTAAACAATACTTAAGAGGCTCGTGTCCCTGAGTTCGACCTTGGGCTTGACCAAGAAAAATATAAATCAACCGCTTCCTTGGTGTTAATTGATGCATTATTCAAGCAGTTATTGATTAACATGATTTTATTTGACTGCGACGAAAGTGGTTAATTTCACATTATTAAGAGTGTAAAATTCAGGTTTTTCAAATGGCGTCGTTGTCGGGGACATGACTCATCTTTTGTTTTGTTTGGATTTTTATTTATTTAATTACGTGATTATTTTTATACGTAGGTCAATTTGTTCATGTTGTCTTGCAATATTAAAAAAATCGATTGATATCTAATGTTTGCTTTTGTCGCATGGCCCTTGATGTTCAAGGAGGCGAGGAGCAGGTGTTTCCCCGCTGCGAGGAGCCGCAAAAGCAATTTTGGAGAAAAATCGAAGAACAAAAAGATGTCTTGCATTTTTTATTTCTTTTAATGTAATAATCGTCTTTACAGCGATCTTCGATTGAAGACTCGTATGTGTAAATGAACGAAGTTCTTCGTGGTTGTGTGGGGATCACTCCACTTGAGTGTCGACCTAGGATCAGGTACGCGGCTCTTCGAACTTGTTTCATTTTTTATCCTTTGTGTTTGATCGTAGGTAGGACACGCATAATTCAAGATGCACGTAGATATCGCTTCATTTAGCCAAAATTAAAAGATGTTCTTCCCTGCTAAAAGAAGCATGTTAGGTGCAGTTTTCATCGACTTGCATACATTTGTATTTGGTTTTAATTCAGTCCGAGTTTTTCACAAATTTTGTAAGGCATTGCATGTTTTATCTCTTGGCATAGGTCATGATTTTTATCGATTGCATAGCTTTTTGTCAATGTCCCTTCCTGGCTTGATGACCTAGGTTAATGGAAAATGGGAATGAGCGGTAGAAGATGATTGATTGATTTGTGCTCATCATTAATCATTGATAACCTTAAGAAAATAATTAGGACTGTTAATTGCAAGTTGACCTAAAATGGAGTAAAATGTTGTTTTGGGAGAGCAACACCCTTGTTTACATAGGATGGTTTTATTTGACATTTTCTTGATTCCCGCATAAACTAGAATGTTTTAATCACCGATAAAAATGATAGGATAATTAACCAACACATGTTGGTTTCATGTGTGAGTTGGTGAATTTATGGGTATTGCATGCTTGTTTGAGCCTTGGTTGCTCCGACACCTCCCATAGACCTTAGGTACTCCATTCATCTCTGAAGATTCATCTGCTCATGTGTATATCCATCCTACTTCTTCATTCACCTCAGGTCTCCCCCAACATCAATTCTCAATCTTTATACTTAGGCTACTCTCATCCTAAGTATATGGGGGACCTGAGTCCCCGTGATTTTCTTACTCATCTTTCCTTGCCTTAATACTTAGGTTATTTCGAACCTAAGTATAGGGAGAGTCCTCTTCAGTTCCTGTATATTTTTCTATACTTAAATGGACCTATGGCTTTGTATCATCTAGTGTTATGAGGACATAGCAAAGTTTAAGTATAGGGGGGTATATCAAATATACAGTATTTATAGTTTAGCTATATTTTGAAAAATTTTGACAAATTTAAAACTTTTTGGCTAAAGTATAATCTTTTGAACTAAGTGGACAAAATATTTTCAAAGCTTTTCTATACTATGTTACACTATTTCCAAGAAAAATATTTTTGAAAAATGGGTTTTTCACTTATTTTGAAAAAATATTAGAAAAATGTTTGAAAAATCAATATGTGTGACAAGGTTTGGAAAATTATTTTCTTGATTTCAAGGAAAGTGAGTCTAACCTGTGTTCTAACTGTAATCAAAATCCATTAAAAATGAGAAAAATAAAAAAAAATCTTTAAGAGTCAAAAGTGACCACTAAACCCAAATAAATAGCCGCGTTCAGTGAGGGTTTTCTCTTAGCAGAGTAGGTGGTTTAGAGGACATCATGTAAGGCTCCATCCTCAAGAAACGGGCTCCAGCCTGTACTTACACCTATACGGGCTGAATGCAGATGCATCTACTCATTTGAGTTTAGGCAGTCATTATGTCTTTTAAAGTCTTCATAAAAAAATATGAATGAAGGAGTTGAATTAGGTCTCCTATATTTTCACTTCCACTCAGGATCAGAATTGTTTGAGAATACTCGATTTATGAGGTCTTGAGATTTTAGGTTAACCAGCCTTAGCCATCAGGGTCTTAGACTTAATCATCCACATTTCCCTAGGTTTCTAGATGTGCATGCTATATTGCATGCTTAGTCTCCTACCTTAAGTATATGATCAGTGCATCACATGCACGACTGCTATCTCGATGAGATGAATTGAAATTTCACTTGAGGGATTGGGATGAGGGATTCAAGTCTGGATTTGATCTAATGATGCTCGAGGATGGGATAAGATCATTGAAGGCTTCATGAAACCTGAGTGTCAGCATTTTTAGCTAGTATGAGAACTTGGTTCTTGTACTAATCTCTTGATATTTACCTAAGTGCCAGTGTAAGAAATACATAAAAAAATGTTGATCAGTGTGCGCCAACTCTTGGTAAAAGTAGTGGAGCTAGCCAAAATATTACAAAGCAATGAAATGTTGAAGAAGAGCTCTCATTCCACAAAGTCAAATATCAAAAAGAGCTTCCACAAAAGGCGAGCGCTCCCAAACATTTTCAAAGTGTACACTTGGACCATCGCTATTAGGGCTAGGAGTCGAGCTTGCACCAAAAAAGGGCCCTGCGTCATAAATGCTACTAGTCTGGGTGTAGAAGGTACGATAGGTACTCAAAAAAGGCATACCCCGGTGTATTCCCAGGAAAACAAGTGCAAACGACTCCAACTTCTCTTGACGGATGCATTGATCAACATCAAAAATATGCGTTGAGTTAATAAGGAACTTGAGAGGATCCTTGTTCCAATGAGAGGAAGAAAAGAAATGACACAATCCAAAACCCTCCATCAACTGGCCTGCCACCTACACTTCTAAGTCTGGCAATTAAAGAGACGGTGGATTGGATGCAAGATTTGATTTATTCCCTAGTGTTGAGGATTGGGTCCTTAGGAGAATTTCTTTTACCAGGACCTTGGGTGACGTTGCGACTCTACTCTCATGATCGCAATCAACACCTAAATTCATATCCTTAGGGTGTGTTTGGTTTGCGAGTTAAGGTAGGTTAAACTGGTAGAGGGTAACCCGTTTTTGGATTTTGGTGTTTGGATAGAGGGTTAAACTGGGGGTGGGTTAGAAGTGGGTTTGGGGTGATATGATTGTATTGAAGTTTGAAAAAGTGAGTAGTTATTGTGATGTGATTGCATTGATATTTGGAAAAGTGAGGAGAAGTGGAGTAGTTTATAATTGTTATATGATATGATGGTATAATATATTATTTTTTGATAGGATTGATGATGTAAAATTGATTTATTTAATTTTTTAAAAAAGGAATAAAGTGGGGCACTCGAGGAGAGAGGGGGATGTGGGGTAAGGGGGGTAAACTCTCCAAAGGGGAGTTTAACCCGTCACCCGAACGGTACCTTAGCTTATATGTATCAAAGAGAGAGTCTGGAAAATTAGAGGAATTGGATGCCTCTCGATTAAGGTTGGGTTGAGCTCTGAGATTTTGGATCTCTAAAATTGGGAGTTTTTGAATGGATCAGATCCTATACGCACATGCACAAGGGGGTTAATCCAGCTCATTCATTTTTGAGATGCTCGGGGACGAGCATAGTTTAAGTATAGGGGGTTGATGAAACCCAGGTTCATGTCATTAATTCGTGGTTATTAACCCCCTAGCTTAGGCTAAGTGTCAATAAAAACCAGATTAATCCTTGTATTTATGAGAGTCATGGAATAAATTAAAAATACAAAAAATAGCAAAGCCAAAAATCCGTAGCGTTTTTACCCTTAAAAATGCTCACAAAAATATTTCTCCCTATGTTTTACCTCGTTTCGATTTTGTTCAACATGAAACTTGTAGATCTCACAACTTCCATGTTTTGAGTTTTTCCAAATTCGACCACCTTCTCCTTCATATTTCACATTCTACTTCTAAATAATCCGATTGGGCCACGTGGCACTCTCTCATTGAGCCACACAGCCCATCTCTTCATGCACCACGCACCCGCCTTTTCCACCGCCCGATCAACTCCAGGTATCCTAATCCCCACCGTCATTTCCTGCAACCCATCCTCACCATCCGATCCACCTTCAGACTCCATCACAGTCGTCTGTCAGCGCCTAAACCTCCTCGCTCCATGTGTCTAACTCCATCACCATCCGATCATCTCTCTCCTTACATCCTAGCCGCTCCTTTTCACTTCATTTCACGCCCGTTCGATCAATCCTAGATCGAATCACCGCTGATCATCAATGCCCTTCTTCTCTGCACGCCATGTGGAGAGGCATGCAGCCATTGATCATACCGCCTCAAATCCAATCCACATCGCTCACAAGCTCCCCTCTCATGGCCGTTGGATCGCGAGATCCAACGACCGAGACTCCTTCGTCTACCTCCGAACTCCCCTCACCCATGAACCCCACCTCGCGCAGCCTCTACCCCCTTTCCATTTTTCTCACCACTTCAGCCATCTCCACCAACCGCCAACCATCCCACGATGGAGCCCAATCATCTACCATTCTCGCGAGACTCGTGAATTGCCACTAACCCCTTTCTCTCGCTCCAATTCTCCATGAAAGCCTCGACTCCCATCACTGGAATTGTAACTTCTAGCTTTTAAATACTCGCCTCCGCCCCACTTCAAACGTGTCCACCTTTACGAGGGGCGAGGCCCAGACCTAATCCACCTCCTCGTGATAGGGGGAGGTTCGATCAAGGAGCGAAGACGACCATTTGCTTCCGGTGTTGACCCCTGGCCCATCACGACCAGGTTCGCGATGGCTCTGCCCTGCCTAGCTGCCACCAGTAGCTGAGGTGGTCCAGCGATGACCAGAGCATCTTCCTGACGCTCAAGCCCAAGCTCCTCGTTTGCCATTTCTCAGGTAAGCAACTTCGGACCCCTTTTGCTTTTTCGTCAACTTTCTCCAATTTTATTAGACATGTACTCGCTCTATCACCATATTCCGAACACCTAGTTAGCTTCACCGCATCTCCTTTATTCCCGTACATCCCTCCGCTCACCTCTTCCTTCCTCCGCAAACCCAGATCACTCCGCCGTCCATCTCCTCCAATCTCATCGGTGAAGATGTCTCAGATCACCACGTTCTTTGCCCACCATGCCTGCCATTCCAATCATTACCCATATATTTGTGCTTCGGCTATGTGGACTAACTTCACAGGTACTCAATCGTCAATGGCCGGAGCCTTCGCCGGAGCCTCCTAGGCGAGCTCCATATCCTGCATCCGAGCATCGATGGCCTCTTCCAGACCTTTTCGTAGCTCGCCCGATCTTCCAGCTTCATCAACGATCATTCCCGATGCTTCATGGAGCTCCATCAATGCCGGAAAGGAGTGGAGGAGCTAGGAGTCCATCACTGGATGCCTGACTTCACCGCAAGTCGAAGAGGAGGATGAAGATACAGCTGTTGTTGGATACACCCGGTGCCCATCCAACGGCCCACATTCGACTACGTCGCCCACAACCATAAGCTACAGCTGTCGTCAGATCTACTAGATCGAACGACCATCATAGAGCCATGTCACAGGTCAATGCTAGGTGGCAGCACCACACCTAAAGGCTTGTACACCCTTGAGCCTCTCTCCGAGTCTCGCCTGGGTCACATCTGAAGCTGAGCCGGCCACCGAAGCTACTCCGAGCCCAAGTCGCATGTCGAGCCTAGCCGAGCCAGTTCCGAGCCTACAAGCCACCCAAATCATGCTATCACATGCCTGTCACGTGACAGGCCAGGTATTTTACAGGGATGCCCCCGGAACTACTCCAAATTGCAGATAGGTCCTGACATCATGTGTCGTCCATGTGCGCCTGGGGTATTTGTCACCCGACCCCCTCTGAGTTTTTATAATTGCATATATACCCCTGCGTGTGTGGGTAATTTACAAGGAAGGCCTCACGCTTATTTGTATTTATATTCTAGTCCCTCCTAGGGACTTGTTTGCTAGTTATCTTTGTGTTTTTCTTGCGTTTATGCCTCTGGTTTCCTTTGTTAATAACTTGATCATGCGAACTCTGTTTTAATTGATTTTGGTCTCATTTTGAAGCTAGCTTAATGATCTTTCTAATGGCATAGATTAATCTCTGTTTTGACACTCTAAATGTTGATGCATTATTTGATTAGCCAAGTGTCCCTTATGTAGTATTTTTATGATTTGCATGAATTAATCGATAAGCTTGCTTAATGACTTGAGCTCAAAATTTACTAAAGTTTAAATTGCTCAATATTTTATACAATTAGAGCATATTCACATTGCATTTCCTTGCATCTTGATCCATGTTTTTTTAAAAAAATAAATAATAAAATATGATTTTCTCATGTTTCTTTATGCATAGAGTCTTGTTCCTATTTTCATACATTCTTGACCTATGTATTATTAATTCATCACTTAATTTAAGTAATAAGAATCTAAACAATACTTAAGAGGCCCGTGTCCTTGAGTTCAACCTTGGGCTTGCCCAAGCAAAATATAAATCGATCGCTTCCTTGGTGTTAATTAATGCATTATTCAAGTGGTTTTTGATTAACTTGATTCTATCCTACTGCAAGGAAAGTGGTTGATTCCGCATTATTAAGAGGGTAAAATTCATGTTTTCACCCAAACATAGGTGCCAACTTCTAGCTCTACTCTGAAGTGTAAATGGGAAGGTCCTCCTCAGAAGTGATATCTAAGTATGCTCGTGATCCACAAAAATCCTTAGATTTAGATATATGAATATATGGCTCCTCATTCACTCCTATTGAAAACGTCGGCAGCAGATTAATGAACTCTAAATCCAAAATGAAGGGACTCAATGTAGAAGCGGGTTGCGCTTCTTGATCTGGGTACTCATCCATCATCCCAGGATAGAAGTCGTCTAAAACTCGTATCTGCTCCATGTGATTTCCTATGGAATGCACTCTCATCTCGGCAAGGTGATAACCCCTGTCTTATATCTGATCAATATGAACTCTTCGGGTGTCTTCTCTTAGGACAACATACCCAGAATAGGAAGCTGGGTTTGGAGAAGATGGGATGTCGGTCGGAGTTCTGACCTCCTAAGAGAGTGGGCGGGAATGATGGGAATGAAATGAAGGAGCCGCAAAATTCGGCTGAAATGGAGTATGGCCCATCATGAAGAGAGGGAAATGAAGGGAGGGAGGGAGGGATAAGAGAAATAAAATGAAGGAGATAGAAGGTGGCTGCTAATGATCTAGAGAAGATGATCGTAACCAACTCACATCAAAGACATCCAAACACAAAGCAAACCCTCGTTTCACCAACTCTACGCAATGTGAAGACTGTGAGATCTCGTCTTTTATCTCTTTAATTTTAGAGTTAGGTGATCAAACAAAAGTTGTACAAACAAAGTTGTACAAATACTTAGGAGGCTTAATGGTATTTGGACACTACTCCTTAGGGCCTGTTTGGTTGGAGAATAGGCCCTGGAATAAGGGGTCAAGTCTCCTCCCGACACGATTCCCAGTGGTACGACTATTCCCCATTATTCCATCTTATTTCACTCTTATTCCTATCTTTATCTCACCTTACCTACCTTTATTTCACCTTATTCTCCTTATTCTTATCCTCCAGCCGAGCGGAGAATAGACCCTTATTCTCCTTATTCTCCATCCTTATTCCTGCTTATTCTCCTACCGAACGGGCCCTTAGTGTGTACGCGAGCAATTAAAAGCAAATACAATGAGGGGGTGCTCTCCCAAAACAATGAAGTGCATCGGTTACGTTTTCATTTTAATAGTCAAGTTCAATTAGCAGTCCCGATTTTTAATTTTTGATTTTTTTTATTTTTTTGGATATTTTCAATGAAACTTCTAATGAGATTTCCTATTTCTTTTATTCCTATATCCACAAAACAAAGGGGGAAATAGAAAAGCCAATGCACGGAAAAATATGGATGCAAATGCTGGAGATAGAGGTGTGTACCTGACTCCGATGCTCTTCATGCAATATCATCTGCGCAGAAAAATTAAACTAAACTGAATGCAATGCGAGAATCGTCCTAAACAGAAACTTCTATTATTGTGAAGCACATATATATTTGTCTAAGTTCAAGCGAGTTCTATAGGAACAGATATTCTATTAGGGGCTTTGGACCTAATGCTACATGGCTCAATCAAATAGAAACCTATATCTAGGGGATCAAGCACAAAAAATCCGTGTGAAACAAATACAAAATAAAAGCGAGAAAACAAAACACAGAAAACATCGATGAGGTCCCCCAAGTGCACCGGCACTTGGCGAAACAGACCCCGAATAATGTCCAAATGCCCAAATGAGTCCAAAAATATCTAAGTTATTACAATATAGTCCAAATGTTCTCTAAAATAAAATAACGGTCTTCTGTCCAACTCTGCTCTTCCTCCTATACAGGTCCTCCAAAAAGATTCCGAGTCGTCCTCCAAGTGGTTCCCTCGCACAAAACTCAAAGCAAATGATGGTTAGAAAACAATTATAATATGTAGAGACAAATAAAAGAAAAACTGAAAAATGACTACAAAGTCGTGCTCCCCAGCAACGACACCATTCTGATGAGCCAGGAATCGATGTGGTTAAGATGGAATAAATTATCACAAATCGGTGTTCTCAACCAATTGATTTGGTCAATGAGAAAAATATGTAAATCCACTTAATGAAATATGAATCAATGAAAAGTAATGTAAGTGGTCTTCTCTATTTAATTTACCTGGTATAGCGATCAAGGTCGAACACAAGAAGCATGATTGAAAAACTAAGCAGTAAATTTCAAAGATAAATGATTTTTAGTGGTTTTCGATTTTTTCTAATTTTTTATTTTTTAAATAAACACATAAGTCACAATATGCACACAATTTTTTATATTTTTCAATTATATCAAAATTTTCAGAAAAATTCAGAGAAACTTTTTTGGGTTTTATAATTTTTAAAATGTTTTTGGTAATTTTTCCAAGTTTTCTGATGTTTTTGAGATTTTATAAAAAAAAAATAGTGGCAAAAAGAGGTAACGGTGCACAGCCTGGAGTAATTTGCAACTGAAAAATATTTTAATGCCCAAAACTCCTGAAAACTATTTTTATGATAAACTATAGATAAATATCTACATACACGAACTAAAATCACTATTTTTTTGTTTTTCTAAAATTTCTTATGATTTTCCTAAGATTTTTGGTATTTTGTAATTTTTTGGGGTTCTGAAAATAATTAATGCATGAAAATTGGAAAGAAAAATAAAAACAATGAAATACACCTAATCTAATTTTTTGAATTTTCAGAGCAATATTCGAATTTTTATGATTTTTCAAACTAGAGGCAACAAAAATGATGCAGTTTTTGAATTTTTTTAAAAATATCAATTAAAAACAAAATGTAATAAAATTTATATACAATGAAGAACACCATAGCAGGAGTCTACATAATTTTTTCTAGAATTATTTGAGTAATAAAAATATTTATTTCCAATGAAAAAGATCAAGCAATTAAAAGTATGGAAAATAGGGACTTATTTGTAAATATTTAATGTTTCTGCATTAAGTGATAACAGAAAGGGAAGTACAGGATAAAAATCGAAATTTACCCAATAAAAACGTGCAAAGCACGTGCTATGTGCTGGCAGGGTCTTCGCGAATATTCAAAAACTCTAAGGGTGGTCTTTAATAATTTTCCATTTTTTATTTTAAGAATCGACCCCTAAGGTTACTGTGCTTGTTCTCAAATCAAATGGGGCAAGGGGACACCGTCACCTCACCTCCTTCTCATGCCTTACGCTGCAGGCGGTAGCGGACTCGATGGACTCCAGGCAGTGGGAAGGTTGGTGATGGAGTGGCAGGCTCAGTGGGGGCGCTGCGGCTGGAAGAGGCGAGTCGCATGGGCTCGCGACTAGCACCATTGGTGGAGGGTCGCACAGATGGAGGGCGACGTCGGCTGTCGAGTACGGCAACACTGTCCCCAGGCCGCAAGTGGCGCGGGCGGAGGGCCGCGGCTGCTGGGTAGTGCCGCTGGGCGGAGGCGGCCTCGCGGGGCACTTCAGACGACGGCGGAGGGTCGCGGCGATGATGGATCGCTTCCAGGTAGCGGGAGAACCACCGTGGGCTTGCAGATCTGGAGAGCGCAGAGGTGCTCTAGTAGAAGGTACCGTTGTCAGTGACGGTGGCACGCTGGGCGGCGTGGGCTGCTACTACTATTTTTGTTTTTTTTTATTATTTTTTAATGTAAATAGAAATAAAAATTTATTTTTTAAACAGAAACTGTAAATAGAAACATAAAAAATCATATATATTTTTTATATTTTTATATTTTTAAAATTTTCCTGCAAAATAAATATTAGGAAAAGAAATATAATAATATTTTTTTGTTTTTTATTCCTGCAACAAATTTGTTAGAGGAAAAAGAAAGAAAGGAAAAAATATTATTTTCTTTGATTTTATTGCAGGATCAAGAATGACCTCGAGCACAACGGCTCGATCCCTTTTATTAGAACAAATAAAAACAAGAAATATGTATGGGTTCGATTCTGAGGGAAATGAGAGATTGGAATCGGATCTCCGACCACCGTATGTGGTCGGAGTTGATAGGTTGTGCGAGATAGAATGAGAATGTGTGTGGATCGAGAAGATGAGATGAAAATCGGATTCGGGGCAGATCAAATCGTGGTGGAAAGTTTTTAGGAATTTAAGATCTAAATTTTAATTAAGAAATCGAAGCACAAATTAAGTCTAATATTTATCTAGGAAAAATGAAGGAAAATAAAATTGGATCTCACCTCGGGATCGGATACGCCGTGATGGCCTCGACGAGGACCAACTCGCGATCACCGGATGGCTCGGAGGTTGGGCACCCTTCTATGACAAGAATGCTCTCGGAGATCGGGCTCCTCTCCACCAAAGATTGATCAAGAGCAAATGAGGGAGGAGGAGCCCAATAAAAAGAGAAGGAAAATCCAAGAAGGAAAATATGTACAAATAAGGAATGTGTTTAGTGGTTTATTAATAAATTAATTAATTAATTAAAAATAAAATTCAGAATAAAATAAATAATTAATTTACAAAAATTAATTAACCTCCTTAATGGTGGTTGTTTAAGGCATAAAATCAAATCTTTATATACATGGTAAGTTTTCAAATCAACTAAATGAATAAATTAAATAATTAAATCCAAATTTCATAATTAATTTAATTAATTAATGTTATATATAAAAATATTTTGGTGCTTTTTATGTAAGGAAATTAGTTGTATACAAGTATTATATACATATAGTACAATATACACATGTACAAATAAGGAAATTATTTTAAAAAAAATTAAATTTTATTTTTAAATTTTATTTTTTATTTTTAATAATTAAGAGAATATTTACAATTATGTACATTATGTATAAAAAATAAATATTAATATATATAATAATAAGTAAGTGGTAAAATTACATAAACCACCTCAAAGAAACCGGTTTTTCAACCGTAACTCCAAAAATTATGAATCCAAAACCATTTGAAAGATAATTTAATTTAGAGTAAATTGGAAGTGAGTTTAATTCAATTTGAGTCCGTATGGGTCCATAATTGGCCTTTCAATTATCGCTTTACGGCTATTTCTAAGTGTGATTATTTGTAATTTGTACATTATTTATTTTGCAATTATTTTTATTATTTGTAAAATATTTTTATTTGCAACTTTGTTTATAAAAATATTTAATTTTAGATCAATCTATGTACAAATAAAATAGTGTGAGTTTTGTAAAAATTTACAAGGAAAATATTTAAAAATTATTTTTGTATTTTTGAATTAAAGACCCTATCTCCCCCTACTTTATTCCTGGTCGATCAGGTCAAGTCTTGACCTTCTCTCGAGGTTTGGATCAGTCTACATTTATTTCATAAATAAATCCTTTATTTTTCTTTTATTTTTCTTTTCTTCTTTATTCTTTTATTTGAGTATAAAAAGTGTTAAAAATGTATATTTAACAAATGCATGCAAAATGGTAATTTCATGAAATTAGTGGGTATTTATAGGTATTTGACTAAGGAAATAAAGATAAAATAAAAGAATAAAGATGATGAATCGTGGATTCATCAGTCTTCGATGGAGGGGTAGCGATCGATGGAGGTGCTCCTGGCAGTTGGGCTGGCTTGTAGATTGGTATCGAGTCTCCGGCCACCGTAAGCGGCCGGAGATGATAGATAGTGTGAGGTAGAATGTGAACGTGTAGGGATTAAGATGCGGATGTGAAATCAGAATCGTGTGTGGATCAAATCGTGACGATGAATTAGAAATGAGAATCTAAGATCTAGAATTAAAAATTGACAACAAAATTAAAATAAAAAATTACACTATGATTAACCTATGAAAAGTGAGAAATAAAATGGATCTTACCGAATGGGAGAGGATAACACCGTAATGACCTCGACGAGGACCGACTCGCTGTCACTGGACATCTCGGATGTGGGCACCTCTCTACGACAGGAATTCTCTTGGAGAATACGCTAAAGAATTGATCAAGTGAGAATGAGGGAGGAGGAGTCAATTAAATAGAAAAAATACGAATTTGAATTTCAAAATTTGAAAGGAGAGAAAAATAAGAAAGGAAGTTAGTGTGGAATTATTTACATAATTAATTAATTAAATTAAATTATTATCATCACTTTATTAATTAAATAATAAAGGTTAATTATTTATTTTTTAGTGAGGATTATTTAAGGAAATCAATTATATACATATGGTGCACTATATACATAGTTAAATAAGGAAATTAGCATATTTTATGTTTTTAAAAAATTTATTTTTATTTTAAATAATTATTAAAAATATTTACAATTATTTACAAATACAATATGTATAAATATGGATAAATATATACAATAAAATGATAAAATTGTAAAAACCACCCCAGAAAACTGTCTTTCAAATCGTA
The DNA here is from genome assembly GCA_037367405.1 of Ottelia alismoides. Lineage (NCBI taxonomy): Eukaryota > Viridiplantae > Streptophyta > Magnoliopsida > Alismatales > Hydrocharitaceae > Ottelia > Ottelia alismoides. The sequence continues at coordinate 796,967 of JAZKJV010000542.1, read as the reverse complement.
ACTCCAAAAATTATGAAACCATTTCTGTTTTAGAGATAATTAAATTTAGAATACAAAGGAAGCGAGTTTGATTCAATTCAAGTTCATATGGAGCCGGAATTGGTTTTTCAATTATCGTTTTACAGCTTTTTCTGAGTGTAGTTATCTTTATTCTATACATGATTTTGTTTTGCAATTATTTATGTTATTTAGTAAATATTTTTATTTACAACTTTTTTAAAAAAATTATTTAATTTGAGTTCAATTTATGGACAAATAAAATAATGTAAGTTTTATACAAATATACACAGAATAAATTCAAAAGAATGAAAAGTATTTACAAATATTTTTTGATTTTTCTGATTAAAGACCCTATATCCCCCTACTTTATTCATGATTGATCAGATCAAGCCTTGACCTTCTCTCGAGGTTCAGATCAACCTGTATCTATTACATATATACAATCTTTTTATTTTCTTTATTTTTCCTTTCTTTCTTTATTCATTTATTTTAGGTTAAAATAGTAATAAATGTATAATATTTACACACAGATGCATGTTAGTAAGAATATGGATTTATTAATATATACAGGTGTTTTATAAAGGAGTTTAAGCTAAAATAAACGAATAAAGATGATGAGATGCATATTCATCATCCCCATATGCTTTACCTTTGCTAGTCCCTTAGATAACACTTATTTGAAAGAATAAGTGAATAAAAGAAAAATAAAGGAAAAATAAAGAAATCAGGGCAACATTGAACAGTAAACTTATCTTCATAAAGTTGTAGTATGGAGGTCTGTCAGATCTTTGGATTATTAGTGTGGCAGAATCTTAATGGGAAATGGATTTAGAACCCAACAGCCTTCAAGTTGCACAAGACTCCTATTCAGGTCTCCTCAACAGCCAGGTCAGAACAAGTCTACATACACAAATTCTTATGACTATGAATCTTTACTTGTACGCTGTAAGTGAAATAAAGCTCCCCATATCAAAAGTAGTAAAGAAACAACCTCTCTCAACAATGTAACTCTAGTCCTTTGGTCTAGAAACTCTTTCCTCGAGGAGCTCAAGAAGAGAAGATGGAGAAAAGAATTGACGGTAACCAGTGTAGCCACCTATCCTTGGATGCATGACCAGTGTATCCAAGTCATTCAGCTGCAAGCTTACAAAATTTGACTATGAAGCTCTTATTATTTTTTTTCTAAACTTGTATATACACTATGGCAGGCATTTTACTTTTCAATCAGGCATGCCCACTTTTGGAGATTCTGCATTTTTTCTCGTTTTTTTGAAAATATATACAAGGTGCAACACGTACATGATAAGCCAAATTTCCTAATGATCAGATCAGGTAAAAATATCACTCGGGTTTTTGTGACCCAGATCGATAAGAATCTCAGCTCAATCAAGAAAATTAAGTGTAGACCACCAAAATCAGATAAAAAATCAAAGAAATACGATAGTGGTCCTGGCTATTGGATTAGCCTGGTGTAGTGACCAGGGTCGGACTCAGGGAGCATGTGATGGCCTCGCGTCCTACGAAGTAGTCTAAAAAAATAAAAGAAAAGAAAAGTCTTTTTGGTGGATTTTTAATGCTTTTATAATTTTTTGGATTTTTTAATAAATTAAGAAACTAGAAAAGCAAGTAAACAAGCCAATACAACCAATTATTTAATCACTCAAAAATCACCCAAAAATTCAAATAAAAATATTTTTATGTTCTTTATATTTTTACTGTTTTTGGTTAATGTTTGGTATTTTTATGATTTTTATTGGATTTTCTAAAAATCAAGCAAGGCAGAAAATAAAATGTATTGTCCAGTCAGGTGTCAAGGGCCAAATTAAAATGCAAAATGGCCCTATTAACACCTGAAGGTAATTTTCTTGTATAGTAGAAAAACACAAGGAAAATTTAGGCACCAGAATTATTAATTTTTTATTTTTATTTTATTTATTAGAATTTTTATGGGTTTTAAGGGGTTTTTTACTTTTTTTGGGATTTATGAAGTGAAAAATGACCACAATTGGTCCAAAAATCAAACAAGGCAAAATAAACACTACCTAATTTTTTTGTAATTTTTAGAGGTGTTTTAATATTTTTTGTGAATTTTAAAATTAGACAGTAACAAAAAAACTTGTTTTTGAATTTCTAAAAATATCAAATGAAATCAAAAATGTCTCCAAAAAATATAGAAAATTTTACACCATGGCAGGAGCCATGTATCCAATTTTCATTAAATTTGGAGTTAATTTGCTATTTTATCAAAAATAAAAACAAAGGCACTATGCACAAGGACCTAACTGCAAATAAAATAAAATCCTGGGCCCCTTGGATAACAAGCCTGGAAAATATGGGGCTAGAAATGCAAAATGTCCCCCGGCCCACGCACGATACACGTGACTCAGGCCTGGGAGGACCAATTTGTCATTCCTATTTGTAAAAATATAAACCGTAACAAGCCAAAAACACAGGGTAAAAACTGCAAATACACCAAATATCACGTATTGATGCACGTGTCCACAACACACAGGGGTATAAATGAGAATCAGATAAACAGAAGGGTCCTCTATGCAATATTTACAAAAATAAAAGAACTATAAAACGTATTTACAGTGCTAAATAGTAAATGCAGGAACTAGAGGGGCTTAGGAATAATTACCCCTTTATTAAATGTCGAGGGCCAGATACGCGCCACGTGCTGGATCTGACGGTCGAGAAGGCATGACGCACAACGAAGGAAACCCTCGGCGCGATCGAGCGGCTGAGACGCTTCCACGTGGAAGATCAAGCGGCTGGGGTGCGACGTGGGTCTGCGAAGGGACTCAGCACAAATCGAACGGAGGAGGTGTCGCCACGTAGGAGATCGGACGGCTACGATGCAAACTGGAGCTGGAGGAGGATCGAACGGCTACGGAGGATAGTCGAAGAACTGGACTCCGTCGAGGTTCGTCGGGCTCGTGCTGGCGCTGGAGACCTCCTCGGAGGCCACTGTTGATCGGAGAAGATGCGTGGGGGCCTCCCGCCTCTAATGGCACCCTCCGATGACGCAGCGGAGCTCTGGAGAGCTCAGGCCACGTCAGCGGAGGAGAAGCTGTTGCTCCAAAGAGTTGGAGCCCTCAGATCGAAAGAACCTGAAAAGCACGGCAACAGACTCGCGGGACGAGGGCAAATTGCCTCGACCCTGTAAGCGGGGGTGAAGGTGGTCGGTGCGGCGGGGCGTGCGAGCTCCGGCGGAGCGACGGCGATGGAACTCGAATCCCAGCTCCTGTGCGAGCTGGGTTGGATGGGTGGGTGGAGAACGTGCGCGGAGGAGAGGCGAATATGTGGGTCGACTCCGATGGTCGAACGGATGGCTACGGTGATCAGAATCGGCGACGAACGGCGACGGGTCGATTTGGGGGAAAATGGAAATTCGGGAAAAAGAGGAAGGAGAAGGGCTACCTGATGGATGCAATCGAGTGTGGAGGAGCAGGGGGTGCTCCAGGTCCTTGCCTCGAGGACCGTCGGTGTCCGAGGCTCGAGCGTCACCTCCAGGCGGCGCACGGTGGTGCGTAGCTGCTGGATCGATGGTCGACTCGTCTCCTCCTCGCTACAACACTGCCTGGAGCGAGCTGTCACTCTCGAGAGGCGATGGAGGTCCTTGGGTGGAAAACGAATGATCAAAGATGAGTGAGGAAGGAGGTGGAGCTAGGACTTTATACGATGGGAGGTTCTGGAAGAAAGGGTCGGGTCCGGCTTGGTGAAGCACGGACCCCTAGGCACGGTGTCGGGCGAGGTTCCTGGATAACTGGGGAGTAATTAGGACCCGTGATTAGGCGGAATGGTGATCGGGTCAAGGAGGGATAATTGGGAGAAGATGGGTCCAAGAAGAGGATCCGCGGGTCTGTGGTCCAAAGGGGGGAGTTGACCAAGGGGTCAACGTCCCCCGTGGACCAATGGGGACAGGCCACGTGGAAATGTTTTGAAAATTCAAAAAAATAATAAATGACCGAATTATTAAAAACTCAAAATATGAAAAATGTTTGTTTTAATTTTTTCTATTTTTTTGTGATTTTTAATTAATTTTTCAAAATAAAAATAAGGTATTTACACTAGGGTGCTATATATAGGTACATATACAATATGGATTTTTAATTTTTGATTTTTTATTTGTTATTTTTGTACATTTTTATTACCATTTCATATTTTATTTATTTATAGCATAAAATTAGGAATAAAAGAGTATTTTTATTTTATTTTTATTATTTATATACAAGGGTGAAATAAATAGATATATACAAGTATATACATGGTATATGTACAATATTCTTTTTGGTTTTTAATTTTGTTCTTTTTATTTTATTTTTGTTTCATGGTTTTTATTTTATTTATTCACATCATAATATATAGAATATATACAAATTTTATGGAAATTAATTTATTTATTTACAAGGCTAAATAAATAGGGATAGGTGTGCTAGGTACAATGTGAATATATACAAGTGACTCTTTTTATTTCCTTTTTAATTTTTTCAATTTTTGTTTTGATTTTGTATTTACAAATATTTACAACTATATACAAAAACATTTTTTTATTTTTAGAGGAAAATATATTTATTGTATTTACAGGTATATTTACACACATGAGCTCCCTATCTCTCTCTACTTTGGATTTTATGCGGTCAGGCCCATGCTGAGCCCTCCCTTGGGATTAGGTTGCTCAATATTTATTCTAAATATTTCCCTCTTTTTCTTTTTAATCTTTATTCTTTTATTTTTGCACAAAAACATGCTAATTATTACTTTTTACACCATGCATTCTTTTGGTAATTATTTGTATTTACACATATCTACATGTATTTGCAAAGGTTTTTGTAGATAAAATATAAGAATATAGAGTGATGAATGAGTATTCATCACCCCCCTATACTTAACTTTGCTAGTCCCTTAGCAAACACTTATTTAAAAAAGAAGTGAAAAAGAGAAGGAAAAAGAAAAAGAGGAGAATGCACATGGATCAAGGTTGATTATTAAACTTGCCTTCATTAAATTGAATTATGGAGCTCGATCAGATCTTTAGATTATTAATGTGTCGGAACCTTATTTGGACTTAAGCTTAAAACTCAACAGCCTCTAAGTTCCACCAATCTATAATCAACACTCCTCAACAATCCAGATCAGAACAAGTCATCAAACACAAACCCTGAAGACCATGAATCTTTCCTTGTACTGTGAATGTGAGGTACAAGCTCTCCACCTCAGAAATGGCAACTTGACAACCCTCCCCAACAAGGTAACTCTATGACCCCAATCTGGCCACTCTTTCCTCGAGGAGCGGGGTATTCCCTTCTAAGTTCAAGTTCAACCGGCTCAAGAAGAGGGGGAAAAAGAGAATGGACCATGGCCAGTGTAGCCATGTATCCTTGGGAGCTCGACCAGTGTAGCCAAGTCTCCATGTTGCAAGCTACATAAGGTGGGACATGAATCTCAAGCTTTGCTTATTGCACTATATACATACTCCGGTGGGATTATCATTTTCTCTCAGACCCACCACTTTTTTGGAGTTATTTTCTTTTTGCATTTTTTTTCAAGTGCATCTATACAACATATACATGTGCAGCATATATACAAGGAGTTTTTCCTCTTGAGCCAGTAGACTATCCATCTTTTGAAGCTTTATTGCAACCCACAACTCCTGTTGTTAGACCTCATGGCAACCAGACCAAGTTGAGACGCACTTTCTTCACTAAAAGAAGAAGAGAGGTTCCGCCTAGAAGTACTACCCTCATATGCTACCCCAAGTCAAGGAAGATTGCCTCCTCACCACCTCATCCGTAGAGAGCTCGGTGCTAAGTGTTGTGTCCAAGTAAAGCCATTGTCTATATGAGTCATGTGTGTGTTGTTAAGTGCTCTACTTAGGCTCATTGAGATGACATGTGATCATAGCCTAGTGGACTTAAAGAATTAAGTCACCATGGACCTGAAAAGCCTTAAACCTAAGCCCTATAAGGTTCCTCTTAGAAATTAGGTGGATTAAGATCTTAATCAAGCTCCATTTCCCAATTTAATTCCAGGCTAGTTGAAATGTCAACTATAATCCGGAAAAACTATATACCTATATACAAAGATGCTATTTACACAATTTTTACAAACATGCAAAATTTTTGAAAAATGTTTTGAAATCATGAACGGATGAATGCATGAAATGCAAGTTTTGCAAAAGTATTTACACACATTTACACAAGATTTTTGCAAACTTTTGATTTTCAAAACATTTTGGAAAAATTTTGTACTATATACATAATTTTGATATGAAAATATTTACACAAACATTACACTAAAAGATTTTTGAAAACATTTTTACAAAAATAATTTGTACACTAGCTATGTATGTGCAATAAAAGAATGTTTATTTACAAGGAAAATTTTTAATTTTTGTGGTTTTTAAGGTTTTTAGCCATTTTTATTTATTAACACCCTCACACAAAGTATGAGTTATGGCTAAAGTATATATGAAATATATACACACCCCCCCTATACTTAGCTCGAACGATGTCCTCAGAGTCAAGAGCGATGAAGAAGACATAACTCGTGCTATGTATAGGGAAGTGAAAAGGAAGGCTATATACAAAGAAGAATGAATGAATAGAAGATCAAGAGAGTCTCGGCTTTTCTCCCTATACGTAGGATCAAATAATCCTAAGTATAGCAGGCTGTACACAAAAGGGAAACCGAGTGGCGAATGTACAGGGTCTACCCCCCTATACTTAGGGTGAAATATCCCTAAGTATAGGAAGCAAAACATGGGTAGAAATTAGTCTTCCACAGAAGAAGCATATAAAATTTATTTCCCAGGCTGCTATCCTTGAATTCAAGTTTGGCCTGCCTGATAGAGGACGAAAGCTGTTCGAAGAGATACTGAGGGAGTACCCTAAGCGAACTGATATATGGAGTATATATATCGATCAGGCAAGTATTACTTCTACTGATCTCTACCCAATAACTGCTCGATTTCCCTGAGATTCTTCAGCATTTTCATGTCACAGGTGATTAGACTAGGAGATCCTGACGTTACCCGGTTGCTATTTGAGAGGGCAACGTGCTTAACCATTGCTCCAAAGAGAATGAAGGTATGATTACTTATTTTAATTTTTTTGCTACTGAGTTAAATTGAGCACTTTATGAGAGGTATCTGTTTCCTACAACTGCAAATATCCTTAACTGATGGATTTATATGCAGTTCTTGTTTAAAAAGTATCTCGAATTTGAGAAAGCTTTTGGCAACGAAGAAAAGGTGGAATATGTTAAGAGGAGAGCTTTAGAGTATGTGGTGAACAATAAAGGATAAGCATCATGTTGAAGTTTAAGCCATGCTGAAAATTTTGGTAGTTTAGAGAAATTATCTATAGTTTAGTGTCTATGGATAAAAGGATGTGTAAGTTTATTAGTATTCATAAAAATCTGTATCTAACCGCTGCTATTTTTTTGTGGGATTCCCCTCTGCACACAGTTCTGATTTACATTTTCCTTGCCGCAGCTTTGATGTATGTGTTTATGATGGGATATGCTTGGATTTCTTTTTGTCTAATCGCCAATAAAAGATCAATCTGTTTAAAGATACATCTGGAATTTATCGATTTCTTTTTGTCTAATCGCCAATAAAAGATCAATCTGTTTAAAGATACATCTGGAATTTATCGATTCCTTCCTTGAATGCACAATCCTGTCCTTTTTGTGTCCTTGTTTGGTTGCTAGATGAGGGTTCCGTATAAATGAGTCCTACCATTTATTCTTTGATATAACGTATACGAATAAACCTAGATACCATGTGATTATTGATGTGGCCGGTGGAAATAACCACACCCATTGTTGTCCCAACATCTATATCAAATGTTAGGAAGGGGAATTATCATGATCGATTAATTGGGGCTCAATCAAGTTTGTTCTTATACGTTTAATGTTATCAATAAGGGTTTATTTTTCATTCTATTAATTAAAGTTTAATTAAATTAGTGTCCGTTGCAATTTTATTTTAAATAACGAAATCGCTTGTGATATTTATTATTCAAATTAGGATTTAATTTTATTTGATTTAATCATCTTTGTATTTTTGTAACTCCAACTCTTCTATATATAGTGGGTAGTCCAATGTTTAATTCATTCAAGAGTCAATTAAAAATTAGGAGTCAATTAAAATTCTTCGTGGTTCTTTTTCCCCAAATCCCTTGCATTTGGTGAGCCTAATTTCCTTTCTTCCCTGATTTCTTCCACCAAATATTTTTCCATAAAAAATATTTTTTCACAGTTGCAATTTTCCTATATTGATATCAAAGCATTACTAAGAGGTTGTCCTCACGGTCTGATGTTCCATATAGAGGTTTGTGTAGACACCCAAGCAAAGAATTTTGTTTAACGAATGATGTGTCAATTTTAGAGAAGCGCTCTCTAACATGGTCCAGAGTTGGACGGATATACATCATTGGGAGGAAGATCGTGCTAAACTTGCTATCCAAATAAGGGTCATGATGATGATGCCCGTCTCCAAATTTGCTTTGTAGAACAATATTATTAGTGCTCTACACTGATACAAGGTGAATCTGAAGGGTGCAATGAAGAAAAGGGAAGAAATATTCTCCCTAGCTCCTGTCCAGAAGGTTTCAGAAACCTCGCTGCCATTGCTAGTTGTCGTTAGAGCAGCCCTCGTCCAAGGCAAGTTTGAAGGCTACAAAGGAAAAGGAATTGAAGAAACGATGGGAAAAGAGCCCTCCGAGCTTGTTGTCCAGCGTGCTTCTAAATAGCCGTCGTTGGTGGAATCGGCTCCTCCAACGCCTCTAGCCCCCTTGTAGTTCCCTCGTGGCACCCTAACGGAACCCCACCCTCTTCGCCCTCCTCGCCATCAATCGTGGCAGCACCACTTCTGCCCGCCCCCTGCCCTCCCAAAACAACCTCGCCAATCGCCACCCTCTCTCCAGCCCCACTACCCCCACCCTACCATGATCCCACACAACCTCGCCTCCTCTGCAACCACTAATCTCACTGCTACCCCCCGCCCCACCTCCTCCACCGACCTTACAACCCCTTCGCCCCGGTCGTAGTCTCCCTCGCATCATCTCCACACCCTTTAGCCATACATCGTTGCCGCCTACCTCCTCCCATAGTGGTGCACAGTCCAACCATCGCCTCCTCGTGGGCATCGAGCATGGGCGCTACTCCGTTCATCGCTTCCAAGGGGACCGCTATTGTCTTGCACACATCCAACGAGGTCATCATTCTTGCTCCCATCTTGTCACCACCACCGCCCCTTCATGGATGGAGAATATCCTAAATTGGGTTCTCTCTACAAGGGGATCCGACTCCCTTAAAATAGGGTTATGATATGATTTGGTAGATTTTGAAAGGAGCCACTCTAAAAATAGTTTATTCTAAAAGAAAACTTGTTGGGAACTTAAGAGGAGTTATTTTACTTGAAAGGGTAAAAAAATCTAGAGACGTCCTCCAATTGAGAAGAACTACAAAGTAATATTGAATTAAGGAAGAAAATTATGAAATTTAAGCCAATTGTTCATCCAGGTTTCTCCAATGCCGCAACCAAAGACAAAGCCACTCATCAGTAGATGACTTTTTCGAAGCGACGGAGAGCTGATGCAGCGTGGATCATTGAATTGCGGCTCAATTAAGATTTTTTTCATCTGATGAATTTTATCCATTGTGGTATTTTTCAAAAAAAAAAATAAAAAAAATGATTAAAAAATGGACATGAAGTAGGTAAGGTTACCTACTTCATGAAGTAGGCTCCCTTTCCTCTATATATCTAACTCTCTCTCTATATATATATGGGTAAAATGGGGTTGCCCTTGTGGTGAGCTAACTTGGTTCCTCCATCTCATTTTTCCCATATTTTTTTGTTTTTTTTGAAAATGAATCTGTGGAAATTCATCACTATATCCCTATATTATGTCATTCAAGTTTCACGAGAAACAAATATTCCTATGGCCTCCATCTAAACAACCATTTTTTAACGGTAGTAGAATTATTGAAGTCGACCATGTCTGGATGGATGTCGTAGGTGTCTCTGTTTCAAACGAAATTTGAATGACATAATATAAGAATATAATAATAAAAATTTATGGAAGTATTTTCAAAAAATAAGAAAATGGGGTGGGGGAAGTTAGCTCCACCCAAGAGGCAGCCTCATTTTACCCTACATACATACATATGTACATACGTACGTATCTACATATATATATAGAGAGAGAGAGAGGGGAGGGGGTTGATCCTGTGAGAGCCAAAATCTGTGAGAGAATGAGAGCAGTGAATCTAGATCACTAGATTCTGTTATTCTCTCTCCTCCTGCAATCAATGAGGAGAGAGATGACAGAATTTAGTGGTCCATAATCATTGCTCTCATGCTCACTTAAATTTGGGCTCTCACATGATCAACCCACATATATAAAATATATAATATATGGATGATCCTGTGAGAGTCAAAATCTGTGACATGAGAGCACAGTGAATTTAGACCACTAGATTCCGCTCTTCTCTCTCCTCCTGCAATCAATCAGGAGAGAGATGATAGAATCTAGTTGTCTAGAATCATTGCTCTCATATCACAGTTTTTGGCTCTCCCTGGATCAACCATCTCTCTCTCTCTCTCTCTCTATATATATATATATATATGGAAAAAATGGACCTGCACCAAGGGAGGAGCGAACTTGGTTACCCCTACCTCATTTTACTCATATATATTTTTTATTTTTTAAAAAAAACTTCTGTGTAAATTCATCAATGTATCCCTATATTATGTCATTCAAATTTCATGAGAAACAGATACTCCTATGACCTCCATCTAGACAGTCATTTTCTAATGGTCTTAAAACAGTTGAAATCGACCCCGTCTGGATAGAGGTCGTAGGAGTCTCTATTTCACACGAAATTTGAGTGACATAATATAGGGATATAGTGCTGAATTTCTATAGAAGAAATTTAAAAAAAATATGGGAAAAACAGGGCGGGGGATCTAAGTTAGCTCCCCCTTGGGGGCAACCCCATTTTACCCTATATATATACATATACATACATACATGCATGCATGCATATGTACGTACATACGTACATACATACATGCATACATACATACATACATATAGAGTTAAATGTGGTTGTCCCCTAGGGGGAGCTAACTTAGCTCCCCTCATTCCATTTTTCCCATATTTTTTATTTTTTTTAAAAATTCTCCCATGAATATTCATCACTATGTTCCTATACCATTCAAATTTCGTGTGAAACAGAGACTTATATGGCCTCCATCCAGACAGTCATTTTTTAACATGCCCAGAATTGTTAAGAAATGACTGTCTGGATGGAGGCCGTAGGAGTCTCTGTTTCGCACGAGATTTGAATGACATAATATCGGGATATAATAATAAAAATTCCAGAAGCATTTATCAAAAAAATAAAAAAATATAAGAAAAATGGGGTGGGGAGCTAAGTTAGCTTCCTCGTAGGGGTATACACTTTTTACCCATATATATGTAAATATATACATATACATGCACACACACACACACACACACATATATATGAGTAACCTTACCCACTTCATATCAACTTTTTATTTTATTTTTGAAAAATACTACCATGGATTTTCATAACTTTATCCCTCTAATATGTCATTCAAATTTTGTCATAAACAAAGACTCTTGTGCGTTCCATCCAGAACAGGTCGATTACAACAAATCTAAGACCGTTAAAATCACCTGTTCTATATAGAGAGCATCAGAGTCTCTATTTCTGATGAAATTCGAATGACATATTAGATGGATATAATTATGAAAATCTATGGTAATGTTTTTCAAAAAAATAAAAAAAATGAACAAAAAATGGACATGAAGTAGGTAATGTTACCTACTTCTCGAAGTAGGCTCCATTTCTGTAACGGAACGGATCGTGACAATCGACGGAAGCAGGCGATAGTTGATCGCACGACCGATCCGTTACCAAAATATCAACAATGGCATACAATGAGCTTAGATAAAATAATAATTCCATAAATATCCATTCAACTAGAGTTCCATTATTACAACTCTAAACTTGGAAATAAAAGAAATTACTAATCTAGAATTTAAAAAAACAACTCGATAGTTACTGTGGGCATATAGATATCCATTAGATCTTTACAGATAATCGTACCATGCCAGCAATCTCAATGAGCCCGTAGCACAATCCAGAAAATGCAATCAACCCTGTTCTTCACCTGAAATTAACAAACATAATTTGTATGAGCCTAATGCCCAGTATGTATCGGGTCCATGCATGGGTATTCTAACGGTCCTTGATCCGTTAAAAAAAATCATATACTTGGATTTTCATGTATACACATCATTTCGCGCCTAGATAATTCCCATGCATGTCTAAGTTCGATCCCTATCATGTTTAGGTTGACTTCTTTCATAAACATGGGTATACATGTAAAGCAGGTAAATTGCATAAGTAGGCATAATAAACATTTATTTCTACTTGTGGGCATAATTCATAAAATACGAGGCAATTTACATACTTATAAAACATATAAACCACTTTACATATTAGCCCCCATGACTTTGATGTTTAACTTTCTTAAACCAATTTTTAGCATAACATGTGATGGTTCATTCTCTTATTAAACAATTCCTTGCATTTTCATGATGATTTTCCTTTGTAAACCATTTTCTTGCACAACGTTCATTTACGTATCTTTTTATACGTTGTTAACCGCTGGCACTTGCGGTCCATGGCATGACATGACAGTGTAGCTACAACTGTAGAGGACTTAGCTTTTGCCTCTATGGTTCCTTGCAACCATACGCCCCTTGCGGCGTTGCCCCTTGCGGCAAATACGACCCCTTGCGGTTGACCATGTGACTCCTTATGAGTCTGTGCCTTAAATCTTCTTTAACTTATACTCTTGAGAATACCACTTAAAATTTGCATAAGGAAGGACTTTCATTAATTGGTTAACATGCTCCTATCGTCAATACCTATATTTTTTTACAAGTGATGCTCAATATATTTCTTATTAGAAGCTTACTGACTACTAATCCACGGAATCCATTAATGTAAAATTCCTTCGTATTTGTTTTCATATGACTAATGTACATTATTGATCTTCTTACTTCATGTTATTTCTTTTTTCCCATCTTAAATCTGTTGATTCTTACATGCACGAATATATAAAAAGAATGGTGCATCGTCCCTTCACAGACTAACAGTGACCATAACTTACGGAACATATGATTGATGACAAATTTGTTGTGAAGATATCATGTGGGTTAGCGAAATCTCTACCATAACCATAAAACTTAACGTGACGGCCCTATAAGTGTTAATAGGTGCATCGTGGAATTCCATGACGAGAAAGGTTTATCTCATAGGGATTTACATGCTTGGTAACTTGAGGATTTTCTTAAAAAACATCCGGTGTTGATTAGCAAGATTCTCAAATGCTTAACAAATTCGCATATGAAAGCTTAATCCAAAGAAAAAGCATCAAGAATTGGCTTTTAAAAAAATGTAATTTGAAAATAGTATGGATAATAACTAATCGATTGTATGAGGAATCATAGAATTTCATTATTAAGATAGCTTCAAGTTGTTAAGATATATTTCTAAAGTATATTATTACTATAGTCTAGGCCCTACTATTACGTACAACATTTTGGCATTTCAATCCAGTGAAATCCCATATTCATGTATATTAATATACCAATTAAATAGGGATATTTATTGGTTGTATTTGGAGATGATCCTTGTTCAAAAGTATTTGCACGTATACTTTACAGGTCAAAATTCGGATTTGAGCATTTTTTATATATATAAAACTAATCCGATGCATTAAAAGGTATAGTATAAAAGTGATCCATATTTATACAAAATCCTGAACCGATACCTACAATCACCAATCTAGATTGAATGGACGTATATACATAATAATCTAGAGCCGATACGTACGTTTAGAAAGTGAAATCCTAAGCCGATACATACCTCAATCCAACGCTTAACTCTACTCGTCGAGATCTTCGCGCCTCCTTTTTGGTCACGGATCCGGGTTCTCCTCCTCGGATTCGACGCCGCCTTCTCCTATGATGAAGAGGGACGCCTGTGAGATATCCTTCCTCTCTCTCTCTCTAACTCTCTCTAAAATTGCAAGATAGGGGGATGTATGGAGAGGGAACCCTTGGGGTTTTAAAGTTGATAATGGGAGGATTTAACATATTAATTAAATCCCTTTAATCCAAGATAATGGACTTGAAATTTTTTTCAAAACAGCCATGCCGTTACAATCTACCACCCTTAAAAAAATTTCGTCCTCGAAATTTCTTAGTAGAGGGACATACCGAAAAGTTGCGGGTACTTCTCCTGCGTTTCACTTTCCAGCTCCCAAGTAGCCTCCTCCTTTAGGTGGTGTTGCCAAAGGACCTTGACCATAGGAACTATACGCCGACGCAATTGATGATCTCTGCGATCAACGATTCATATAGGTTTCTCTTCAAAGGTCATGTTTGGCTGAATATCAATGACCTCATGCTCGATAACATGTGAAAGATCAGGGATGTACTTCCTCAGCATAGACACATGGAATACATCGTGAAGTTTCGAGTATTGAGGTGGTAATGCAATACGATATGCCACCTCTCCAATCCTCTGTAGAATCTCAAAAGGTTCTATATATCAGGGAGTGAGCTTCCTCCTTTTGCCAAATCGTAAAACGCCCTTGGTTGGAGAGATCTTTAAGAACGCTTGTTCCCCAACCGCGAAACTCAACTCTCTTCTATGACGATCGCGATAAGATTTTTGCCTACTTTGTGCTGCCAATAATCTTTTTATGGTTAGATCAACACCCTGCTTACTTGTCTGAACAAATTCCGGTCCTAAGATGTGCTTCTCGCCCACATCACTCCAACATGAGGGTGATCTGCAGGGTCTCCCATACAATGCTTCATAGGGTGCCATCTTGATGCTTGAATGATAACTATTATTGTAAGTGAACTCCACTAACGGAAGGTGTCTATCCCAGCTGCCCACAAAATCTAGAGCACATGCTCTCAACATATCTTCTAGTGTCTGGATGGTCCTTTCTGACTGACCATCAGCCTGTGGATGAAATGAAGTGCTGAACTTCAATTGAGTGCCCATAGCATCCTGAAAACTCTTCCATAAATGAGAGGTAAATCGTGTATCCCGATCAGATACAATTGATGCAGGAACACCATGAAGGCTGACAATCTCATTCACATATAATTCAGCTAGACTATTTGTCGACTGATCCAAGCGGATAGGTAGGAAGTGTGCCGATTTGGTTAATCGGTCAAAAATCACCCATATGGTGTCATAACGATGTTTTGGGGTCTTGGGTAGACAGGTGACAAAGTCCATCGTTATGTGCTCCCACTTCCATTCAGGTATCTCCAAGGGTTGAACAGGTCCTGCAGGCCGCTGATGTTCAATCTTGATCTGCTGACATACCAAGCATCTAGCAACAAATTCGGCGATGTCATTCTTCATCTTTGACCACCAAAAGTTCCGTTGCAGATCCTTGTACATTTTTGTTATACCTGGGTGAATAGTGTACATCGATCTGTGTGCTTCATCCAGAATCTCCTGCCTCAACTCAATATCACTTGGAATCCATAATATGCTACGGTACCTTATAGCTCCATCCGTTCCGATGGTGAAATCAGAACCTACCTTTTTAGATGCTTCTAAAAATTTAGGAAGATCAACATCTACTTTTTGTGCAGTCAAGATCTTCCCAAGTATCTCTGGTTGAATCTTGAGTGCGGCAAAAGATATCTTTCTCGATTCTCTCAAGAAAGGCTTCCAATCTTCAAAATCCTTCATCATCTTCCACTGAAGTTTTAAACTAGCCAGTTTACCTTCCCATTTTCTACTTAGTGCATCTGCTACGACATTTGCTTTCCCCGGATGGTAATTGATGGCGAAGTCATAATCTTTTAGGAACTCTAGCCAACGTCGTTGCCTCAAATTAAGTTCCTTCTGAGAGAAAATATATTTGAGGCTCTTGTGATCACTGAGCACCTCAAATTGTTCACCGTAAAGGTAATGCCGCCAAATTTTAAGAGCAAGGACTACCGCTGCTAACTCTAAATCATGAGTTGGGTAGTTCCTCTCTTGAGGTTTTAGCTGTCGTGAGGCATAAGCAATGACTTTCTCATTTTGCATAAGAACACACCCAAGTCCGGTGCCTGATGCGTCAGTATACACCACGAAGCCTCCACTGCCTGATGGTAAGGCCAACACTGGAGCTGTAGTCAATCTCTGCTTCAATTCTTGAAAGCTCTGTTCACAAGCCTCAGACCATATAAACTTCACATCCTTCTGAGTGAGCTTCGTTAATGGTAATGAGATCCTTGAGAAATTCTGAATAAATCGCCGATAGTATCCATCCAGTCCAAGAAAACTACGGATCTCAGAAACATTATTGGGTTGCCTCCAATTCATCACAGCTTCTACCTTGGTTGGATCCACCTCAATGTCGTCCTTAGATACCACATGACCAAGGAATGCGACTCTATTCAGCCAAAAATCGCATTTGGAGAATTTTGCATAAAGCTGGTGTAACCTTAGAGTTTTGAATACAATCTGTAAATGCACTCGATGCTGCTCCGGATAAGATGAATATATCAGTATATCATCCACAAATACGATGACAAACTTATCAAGGTATTCTCGAAATACCCTATTCATTAGCTCCATAAAAGCTGCAGGAGTATTAGTAAGACCAAATGGCATGACCAAAAATTCATAATGACCATACCTTGTCCTGAAAGCTGTTTTTGGTATATCCTCCTCTTTTATTCGAAGTTGATGATAACCCGTACGCAGATCAATTTTTGAGAAGACCGTTGCTCCTTGCAACTGGTCGAATAAGTCATCAATACGAGGTAACGGGTATCTATTCTTCACGGTCACTTTGTTTAGACCTCGATAATCGATACAGAGTCTAAGAGACCCATCTTTCTTTTTCACAAAAAGAACAGGTGCTCCCCACGGAGAAACACTGGGACGTAAAAATTCCTTATCCAGTTGTTCTTGTAACTGCTTCTTTAGCTCCTCAAGTTCTGCAGGTGCCATTCTATACGGAGCCTTGGAAATCGGTGTCGTTCCTGGGATCACATCAATTGAGAAATCAACCTCTCTATGAGGAGGTAGTCCAGGAAGATCATTTAGGAAGACATCGGCAAACTCTCTAACCACATCTAGATCTTCAAGACGTGCATGTGATGATTCAGTGTTAATTATACTAGCAAGGAATGCGATGCAACCTTCTGCTAGTAGTTGGCTTGCTTGCAATGATGAGATAACCAATCTCCCAATCTTACAGGTGCCCCGAATAATTATCTCTTCAAGATTTGGTCTACTCAGGACCACCTTCTTTTCTCGACAATAGACTGCCGCATAATGCTCCCATAACCAATCCATTCCCAAGATGACATCATAGGTTGTGATGGGTAATAATATCAAATTAACAGTGAGGGTTTCTTCTTTTATCAAAACAGGTACGTCTTTTAAGTACATGCCCGTGGCAATAATATCATCCATTGGTGAAGAAACTGTAAGTGTGTAAGGAAGCTCAACAGCTTCTAAACTTAACTTTCTCGCAAAAGCATTCGAGATAAAGGAATGCGTGGCACTGATGAGCGTTCTGAACGACTAAGGTAAAGGTACAGAAATGGTCGTTGCGACCTCGGTCACTCAGATGCACTCAATCAAGAAGAATGAACCACTGATATAGATAAAAATCACTCGAAACATGAAAGCGGTCCTGCTATTGGATTAACCTGGTATAGCGACCAGGGTTGAACTCAAGGAGCACGGATTGGCCATCGGGGCAACATCAACGACACGCGGCTCATGATCTAGAAATGGCTTGAGCCGCTGGCCATTCACTCGAAAGGTGCTCTCAGAAGACAACTCGGATATGTCAATGCTACCATTGTCGTGTACCTTTCTCACCAAGTAGGGTCCCTTCCATTTGCTCTGTAGCTTTCCTGGAAATAGACGAAGCCTCGCATCAAACAGCCATACTCTCTGTCCTGGCTCAAAAATGCTTGTGGCTGATATGAGAATCATGCCACTCCTTCACTCTCCCCTTGTACTGTAGGCTGTTTGAGAAGGCGGTATCTCTAAGATCCTCCAAGGCTGCTAACTCTACCCTCCTCTGGTCTCCTACACTATCTGGATCAACAAGTATCTCAATGACTACCCAAAGTGACCTGTGTCTCAGCTCAACAGGTAAATGGCACGGCTTGCCATATACGACGCGAAAGGGAGATGTGCCCAATGGTGTCTTGAAAGACGTCCTATATGCCCACAAGACCGAGTCCAAAAGCTGTGACCAATCCTTTCGGTCAGGGCGGACGACTTTCTGCAATATAGTCTTGATCTCCCTGTTCGACACCTCGGCTAGACCATTCGTCTGTGGATGGTATGGAGTGGCAACTCGATGGTCTATGCCGAACTCGCTAGCAAGGGCCTTCACCTGGTCGTTGATGAAATGAGACCCCCATCTGAAATCTATACTCGAGGTACCCCGAACTGCGTGATGATGTGCTTCCTCAAAAATCTACAAACTGTCCTGGCATCAGCAGCTCGGGCGGGGATAGCCTCAACCCAACGACTCACATAATCAACGGCTAACAGAATGTACTCAAATCCCTGACTCTTAGGGAATGGACCCATGAAATCGATGCCCCATATGTCAAAAACCTCACAGAAGTGAATGGGCTGCATCGGCATCATATCACGTTGTCCACAAGTGCTCAGTACACCTCTTCACGAACTCATCAGAGTCCTTGAAGAGGGTAGGCCACCACAAGCCGGATTGGAGCACTTTCTGTGTCGTTCTCCTCCCAGAGTGATGTCCTCCTGCCTCAAGCTTGGGGCAGTAAGTGAGGACGCTATGGTGCTCCTCCTGGAATGCACCTACGCCAGACGCTATCCCCTCCTTCGTGGTAAAGGATGGGATCCTCCCAGTGGTAGGACTTGGCCTTCGCGAGGAAGGTCTCAAGCCTCTGCCTGGGCCAACCCTGTGGGACTTTCTTAGCAACAAGAAAGTTCACAATGTCGGCATACCACGGGAGAGAGGCGATAGCAAGGATTGCCTCATCTGGGAAGTCTCACAAATAGGATCAATCTGCTCAGAATCCTCAGGCTGCTCTAATCGGGAGAGATGATCCGCCACCACATTCTTGACTCCAGGCTTATCCTTGATCTCAATGTCGAACTCCTGGATTAGAAGAATCCATCTAGTCAGTCTGGCCTTGGCATCCTTCTTTGCCATGAGGTATCGGATGGTGGTGTGATCAGTAAACAGGGTCACTCTAGATCCAATAATGTAAGATCTGAACTTATCTAGGGCGAACACTACGTCTAGCATCTCCTTCTCTGTGACTGTATAATTCCGCTGCGCAGAATCCAATGTGCGGCTAGCGTAGTGGATAGCAAATGGGACTCCATCCCTCCTCTGTCCCAGCACAGCCCCCACGGCAAAATCGGAGGCATCCGTCATGATTTCGAATGGGAGATACCAATCAGGCGGCTGGAGAACAGGAGCCTCTATAACACAATGCTTGAGAGTCTCGAAGGACGAAAGACACTTGTCATCGACAAGGAACTCGGTGTCTTTCGTCAGCAGGTCAGTCAATGGCCGGGCAATTCTGCTGAAATCATGAATGAATCATCGGTAGAAACCGACGTGCTCCAGGAATGACCGTAACTACCGCAAATTGGACGGCGGTGCAAGTTTTCTAATGACATCAACCTTGGCCGGATCAACCTCCATGGCCCTGTTGGAGATGATATGGCCAAGCACCGTCCCTTGAGTCACCATGAAGTGACTCTTCTCCCAAGATAGCACAAGATGGACCTCTATACATCGCTGAAGGACTCAGTCTAGGCAGTCAAGACAGGAGTCGAATCCGTCGCCGCAAACCGAGAAATCATCCATGAAGACCTCCAAGCACTCCCCTACCATGTCCGAAAAGATCGACAGCATGCATCTCTGAAAGGTTGCAGGTGCATTGCATAGCCCAAATGGCATGCGTCGGAAGGCGTATGTGCCGAAGGGACAGGTAAAGGTGGTCTTGTCCTGATCTTCGGGAGCGATGGCCACCTGGTTGTAGCCCGAGTACCCATCTAGAAAACAATAATGGCTCTTCCCTGCCAGTCTCTCAATGATCTGATCTATAAAGGGCAGGGGAAATGTGTGTAAATAAATAAAGAACCAGAAAAAGAAAGAAAAAGGCAGATGGAATATATGTATATGCAATATGACTTAAAACTATAAATATAGCTGTAAGATATATTTATAGCCTAACCCCCGAGACCAAGTCAGTATGGATTGGTCGACAAACCAATAAGTAGGGGGAGATAAGGAAAGAAAACCAAAAAAAATAATCTAATACATGTATATACACCTTTCACTATTTATAAAATAAATACAAAACTTCAAAGAATTTTAATTATTTCATATTAACATATTTTCCACCAAATCTTTCTCCTAATTATTTCTAAAAATATAAATAAAAATATAAAAATAAGTTAAAAATATTATCCTGTATATATGCCAAGAAATCCAGCCTACAAATTGTCAAAATCTCAACTTCCGAACATCATAACTTCCTCACACGAACTCCAATTTCACTCTGCTCACCTTTAAAGTTCATAAAATAATATTCTCTAATTAATGAAGGGGTTTCATCGAATTCGGAGTCCGTTTGCAAAAAGTCAGTTTTGGGACCAAAAGACAAAGGGGTTTATGGGCTATTTATTTTATGTAACACACACTATTTATTATTTTATTAATTTTATAATTTTTAAATTATTTCATGATCTTGTAGTTTCTACATAAATTATTTCATAATTTTTGGAGAAACTACAAAAATTATGTAATAATTTATGTAGTTTCTCCAAAAATTATGAAATAATTTATGTAGAAACTACAAGATCATGAAATAATTTAAAAATTATAAAATCAAAAACCCCAAAACTTAGGTATAGATGACCTATGTAGATACTAACCCTATTTATTAAAATATGTAAATTAATTCATAAAAATCTCTAAAAATTCGTACAAGTCTTATTTAATACCCTAATAATTAAGAAAATATAAAATTAATTTTTACTTAATTATTTATTAAATTAAAAAACTAAAACCTATTTATAAATACATATTTATTAATATAATATTTATATTTTAAATAATATTTATTATTTATTAAAAGTAATTATACCATAATTTAGAAAATTAATTTATTTAACTTTCTTGTATTTATACCTATTTAAAATAATTTAATTTACTATTTTATACTTAATTTATAAGCTATTTTCGCTTCTGGGCCAACCAGGTGCTGACACGTGTCAGCACCTGGTTCATCTTCTTCAAGAAGAGGTTGAGCCGGATTTTGTTTGGCCGGCCGACTTCGCCCCTTTTTCCCGCGCCACTCCAGAAGCTTCCGACCTATCTAACCCGTCCATCTTCTTCTCCTAACCACCCTCTTCACCGCCACCCTTAGATTAACCTTGGAGCCCAAGCCAACTCTTCTATAAATATGCTCCAAGACGCCATATCCAACTAACTTTCCAACCTCCCAAGAGTCCAGCTCCAGGTTGTTCTGAACCCCA
Organism: Ottelia alismoides; assembly: GCA_037367405.1. NCBI lineage: Eukaryota > Viridiplantae > Streptophyta > Magnoliopsida > Alismatales > Hydrocharitaceae > Ottelia > Ottelia alismoides. The sequence continues at coordinate 775,325 of JAZKJV010000542.1, read as the reverse complement.
GTCTTCCAAGCCTCATTCCAGCCAATCGACGGCGGTGACAGCGCCTAGGAGGAGTCGCGAGGAAGAAGGGACGTCGGAGGATCGTTCCAAGGTGCACCACCGCCTTGCAGCGCCGCCATCGCGCGTCTAGCTCCGGTCCAAAGGTCGTCCGTCGAGCAATCATTCCAGGTAATACACCTGGAAATCCCAGACCTTTTCCTTCATGTTTTGCAATTTTGTTTCTCGATCCGCGAGCCACGATTAGCGTGGCTAATCACGCATTCAGATAGGTTAATCATCCATCTAAATCGCCCTATCGAAAGCACCTATTGATTCGATTCGTTTCTCATTCAAATCAAGTCGTAAACCATCGTCTTCTTCGCACTTCTGGGTGTTTGGCTGGAACTCTATATTTTTCATCATTTTTTGGGACTTGAAATCTTACATTTGTTGGCTGATTCTATATGAATCGAGCATACCTGTGTACTCATTGCAGATTCAGGATTATCGCGAGGTATTTGCATCGACTTTGGAGCCTTCGTTCAATGCCGATCATCTTCTCCAAAGTCGGACCACAGCTCAGCTGAAGCTCCAGGAGGACTAATCCTCCATCTTCATCGAGACGCCACCGCCGCCCGGAGCTTCGCCGACCGCCACCCTACCGCGGGCGAGCTCGAGGGGTGGAGGAGCCACCCCTCTGGCCCCGCCGGAGCGCTAAAGTCGTCGAAGGCCGGCCGGGAAAATTCCGAGAAGAGAGGCCGTCCGCCAGGTGCTCAACTGCTCAGGAACACCCGAGCTACAGTATTGCGCCATGTGGCAGAAGCGTGGCCTTCAGATCCGCAACCAGACGTTCTAATCTCGAGCGTCCAATTTGAAACGGTGGAAAAATATCAACTTAAACCCAGCTGAATTCCAGAATTGCATTCCGCCTCCAGACTTTTTCTTTATTTGCATTTAGGTCCCTCAGTAGGGACCTAAATGTAAAGTTTCTTGTATTTTTCTTTCAGAACAGTCCTTCAGGACCTTTTTGCAAACATTCTTAATAACTTTTCTTGCGCTTATGCCCCTGGGCTGTAGGGGTTGTTTCTTCTTCTTGTGACCTTAGATTTCGATGATTTCTTGAGGGTAGTTACACAACTACCCCAGCTACTTCGTATAAAATTTTCGCGGCTTTTTGACGAGTTTTTGACGTGTTTTGATTTTATCAAAAGCTGCCTCGTTTTGCTTTGTTTTCTTGTGTAGTTCGAGTACGCGGCTCGAACCTCGTTCACTCTACTATATAGTATCATCTATATTCTATCCACCTATTATAGAATATGTAAATCTTTTGAAAAATTTCCCTTTTTGAAAATTAAATAAAAATTTGAAAAGAATAAAATCAAATAAAAATAACAAAAATAAAAAATCCATAAAAAAGTGATTTGACTTAGAGAAGAATTAAGATAAGATTACGAAGCGAGAGATCTAGGGAATTTATTCTGCCTCCTTGAGTTCGACCCAGGAACACTTACCTGGTTAAATATTAGTGAACGATTTTCAGACAAGATAACCGTAATTTGTTTGATAGGTTTTTAAAAATCGAAATTTCTTTGTTTCGGGGCTTCTGCTACAACCGACAACTTCCTTCAATAACAAAAGAAGAAGCCGCGAAACTCGATTCTTTTACCACCTCATCAAAATGGCGTCGTTGCCGGGGAGGCGTTAGATTCCTTTGATTTTTCATTTTTCGTGATTTTATTTCTTTTCTCTTCTCTTTGTTTCGTTTTTCGTACGGTTTTTCGTACGGCTTTTTCTTCGAGTTTCTCTTTTGTTTCCTTACGGCTTTCTCGGTTTTCTCGATCGGCTTTTCTTTGCTAACATTCTTTGCAGGGCTTGCAGGATCAACCGGCTTCTTCGGAAGCCGAGCCAGTTGAAAGAGCAGAGGTAGGCTTCTTCTTCACAAGTCGACTGCAGAGGAGAGAAGACGTTAGTATAGTATCCTTTTATCTGTAAAAGAGAGAGAAAGGGAGAGAGTTGTACTTAGTAATAAAACCCTTATTTTTTTAGGGGCCTGATTCGCCGGATACCGTGTATCCGAGGATCAGGGCACCCACCGCGGCTTTTCATCGCTCATCGGTTTTCCGTGGCTTTCTAGATGATTGTTTAGGTTTTTACTCTATCTGCTTGTGCTGCGTAGCTAGTTTTAGGACTTGCAACCTAGGTGCTTGCTTTAGGGTTTTTAATAAAAAGAAAAAAAATAGACGTTGCCTGAAAAAATCATAAAAATCGCAAAACTAAAATCGGGAGTGCTAAAAATATCTGATCAAAAACCGAAAATCGATTCAATTGATTTGGGGAGAGTAACCCCCGCACAATTCTCAGAGTGCGCGAGCTTGAGATCCGACACTTAAGGATAGAGACAAAACCTCGTATTTCTTGCGGAATACTACTGGGTCCATACACCTGATCACTGTTCCTCAGTGGGTAAGCTCGGGTAGCCGGAAACGGTCCGAGTTTACTTAGCAGAGTGGGAGGTTTAGAGGACACTGTGCAAGGCTCCGTCCTCAAGTAACACGGGTAGCCGAAAACGGTCCGTACTTACTCCCATACTGGCTGAGTGCGAGTGGTCTCGCGTAAGGATTCGGGCCAGTGTCTCGGGTAAAAAATCGGGCACCTATTGGCTTGCTCAGCCTGCGTAATCGAAACGATTGATAATCATAACCCTAAAACAGAAAAGATAAAAAGACCGAACTCTTACGGTCTTCATCAGGGTTGAGTTGGTGAAATCGGGGTTTGCTTTGTGTTTGTTTGCGGGACGTGAGTTTTCCGCGGCTTTCGCATTTCTCCCTCATTTGAATCGTACACGTGCTCTCCCGACTTCCTCTTGACATCGAAGATGACGTCTCGACGGCTCTTTGGCTCAGACTCTGTGAGCTTTCGACCATCCACCATCGAGCATATGTCTTCACAAGCTCGAGAAGACCCTCTTCCCGAGCTGGTTCCATCCGATCTCGAGGCGAGTCAGACCCAAACTCCCTCGCCTCCTGGCCAGATCATTGAGGCAGACCCTCGCCTCAATACATCATCTCGATCTCCTGAGTATTTTTCGTTGAGTTCTTACGAGAGTTTCTATTTTTCAGACAATCAGATGGCTCGTGGGAAAGCATCAGCAGCAGACGAGAGGCCACCAGCTGAGGAACATCCGGAGCTGAACGCAGATGTTACGACCAGCATCCTCGATACGCTTCAGCAGATGAATCTACAGATACGAGAACAATAAAGAGTTCAGACCGAACTACAGGCTGAGTTAGCCGCATTGAGAGCAGGGGTCGGGAACCATTTACCGCCTGCAGTTCCCGCTACTTTACGGGACGAGTATGACCCAGGTGCTCGAACGCTCCATCACTGGATTCGGCTACCACCGAATCAAGGGCCATACGAACTCCGACCGTCCTTCATTTCTTTGCTTCCCAAGTATTATGGGAATGCCGCAGAGGAGCCGTTTACGTTTTTGCAGCAGTTTGAGATGATCTGCGGAACGGCTTGTTATCCAGGAGTTACGCAGGAAGCCGTACGCCTCAAGGCTTTCCCCTTTGCCTTAGCCAATAAGGCCCTTTATTGGCTGAGCCATCTAGGGAGAGAAATCTCCAATTGGGACGACCTGAAGTCCACCTTCCTGCGCAAATATTTTCCTCTAGGAAGGACGAACATATGAGGAGTCAAATCTCCAACTTCACATAATTGCCGAACGAATCATTCCATGAGGCATGGGATCGATTCAAGGACCTGACGGAGAGATGCCTGCATCATGAGATACCAATGAAGGTGCTAGTGCAGAACTACTTCGGAGGACTCCAGCCGGAAGTACAGGGGCTCGTGAGTGCCGCATGTGGCGGCAGTTACTTGAACAAGGACGCCGAGTCAGTCTGGGCCATCTTCGAAGGGATGGCCGAGAACTCGAGAGTTGTAGACTCTACTCGAGCATTTCAGAAAGCCCCGCAGCCACCACATCACCGAGAGCATCAGAAGGTGACAAATATATCAGATTCAGAATCCAACACCAACATGGGCTTTATTAGCGAGAAGTTGATGTTGGTGGACGTAATTCACAAGCAGGTCCAAGACCTACAGTCGCTGCGAGAGTTGGAGAAACTCTCATCTCTACCTCAGCAGCTAAGTGATCTTTCGAAGAAGGTCGCTGATCTTCAGAGCCAGTACCAGCAAAACCAGACTTCTTCGAACACACAGCCAACACGGAGGATCGCACCCGCTCCACCCACCCGTCAGATACACTATGTCCAGAGCGAGCCCGAGATTCCGCAGATAGATTGGCATGAGGATCAGTCTCATACCAATTCCGGCCAGATCATCAGCACTACCGAGATGGAGGTAGAGCTGCAGTCCACTTTCGAGATTAATGGGATTTGGTATACTCCGGTGCAGCAGCCGAGTATACCGAATCATCAGCAGCAGCAGCCGTACGGTCATCCGCAGCAGTCTCATCCGAACGTCTACCATCAGAGACCGCAGCCTTCTTATCAGCACCCTGCCCAGTTCTCACCGAATTATCCTTTTCAGCAGCCGCAACAGTCTTCTTCTACACCTCAGCGCTACTCCCAGCCTTCCACCTTTCAGCACTTCACGCCAAGGCAGGAGAGAGGAGCAAGCCAGGGCCACCACACCGAACCAGAGATGTCTTCACAGGCCCAGGCACTCAACCAGATCATGGATATGCTCAGTACGCTCCAGATTGCGCAAAAGACAGAGATGGAGCAGGTTAACCGTCGTCTGGACGAGTTAACCGTGCTGAAGACCACTCTCCCAGCCCAACCTCAGATGAACCCGAACAACAAGAGGAGGCATCCAGACCAGGTAGATCCTACAGGTAAGATCTTGTTTCCTGAATTTTTGTCTAACTTCATTTGTCTCAGGAGCGGTAGATCACCGCAAACACCTGCTGGAGAAGAGGAGAGGGCACCAGAGGAGCACGAGCATGATCCTAATGCCGAGGAGGAGAATCCGCAAGAGGATGTGGACACAGAATCAAGAGACGAGAGTAATGCTAATTCATCAGATATGGACACTGGCGACTGAGACAATGATATCACGCCAAATCAGGCAGAGACCCCGGACAAAAACATTTCCCCCTGTTTTAGAGAGTTTTGTAAATAATTCTGAGACTCTCAATGTACAAGCTGATTCCACTGATTTGAATAAAAGTTCTGATTTTCTGACTCCTGACTGTATTCCTTTTCCTGATGCTTTATTTGGAAAAGGAAAGAAAAAGACCAAAAATAATCCCGAATCTCCACAGATCGAAAAGTTACTCAAAGATCACATCTTTCTGAAGATCCCTCTCCATGATGCCTTAGATCATTTTCCCACGCTTAAGAATCAATTAAAAAACAAATGCACCATGCGTAGGAAAAAGAGATCCCGAACAGAAAAGCATGTATTGACTAAGGCAACATCTTGTGCGATACAGAATAAGCTTCCAAAGAAGAAGAAAGACTCAGGTGCACATTATGTCAGATGCGAGATCGCAAAAGCCAAATTCGACCGCACTCTATTAGATAACGGTTCCTCGATCAATCTGATACCCGCCTCTTTACTTGAGAAGCTCGAGTTAGGTCCTCTTTACAAATCCCGCGCGATCCTTCAGTTTGCTGATAGATCTGTAAAGAGACCTAAGGGTATACTTAGGAACGTTATCGTAACCGTGCAGGGTCTGCAATTTCCCGTGGACTTTACGGTCCTAGATATGAATTGCCCTGCACAGTTACACCTTACCCCAATCATTCTCGGGAGGCCTTTTCTAGAGACCGCAAAGGCTCTCTTCGATTATGATACAGGGAAGGTATCTTTTCGCGCCGAGGGCGAAAAGGTACATATAGAGATGGCGAGAGAATCAAACACCTTCAGTGATGCATCTTCAGATTTTCTGAGTTCTTTAGCCTCCTGCGATTACATGGATGAGGTCTGTCTTGACGACCTCGAAAGATATCAGGTAGAGTCCCAAGAGTGTTTGACAGAGGACGGGTCCGAGACTTTAGGAGGTAGTTCTTCCAATGGGACTTTATATTTCAGGTTGGATGATGATGAGCAAAGGGATCAGACTTTTGATGAAATTAATGTAGATCTTTCAGATTCAGAAACTCTACACAATTCCTCCATCTTAGATGAATCAGAATTTTATCTTGCTAACTTATTTTCTTCTGATCATTCTGAGGAGTCGGATGATGTCTTGAACATCTTCTGTAGTCCGACTCTAGAGCACATAGAGATGGTGGATAAGCAGAATGCAGACATATCACCTACCGACATAGATTCCCATACAGTTACAGATGATGTTTCGGCAGATCCAGAGACTACCTTGCCAGAACTTAAAACTTTGCCACCAAACATGAAATATGATTTCCGTGCGGGTCCACATCAACAGTTTCCGGTCATTATCAGCTCAACTTTGACCAATGATCAAGAATCTCGTCTGATGGAGATTCTAGAAAGAAACCGCAAGGCCATTGGGTGGACTGTATCCGATCTCCGCGGGATTAATCCTGCTTTGTGTTCGCATCATATCTATCTCGATCATGACAGCAAACCCTCCAGAGAGTTTCAGTGTAGGCTAAATCTGGTTTTACGAGAAGTTGTCAAGAAAGAGATAACGAAATGGTGCGACGCAGGGTTCATTTATCCCATCTCCAACTCCGAATGGGTTAGCCCATTATATGTTGTCCCGAAGAAGTCGGGAATTCAGATGGTGAAAAACGAGAGTGGAGAGGAGATTCCAAAGAGAGTAACCACGTCGTGGCGAGTATGTGTTGATTACAGAAAACTGAACACCGCGACGAAGAAGGACCACTTCCCTTTGCCTTTCATAGACCAGGTCATAGAAAGGTTGGCAGGGAAGGGGTACTTCTGTTTCCTTGACGGCTACTCCGGATACAACCAAGTATCAATTGCTCCTGAAGACCAGGAGAAAACCACCTTCACTTGTCCGTTTGGCACGTATGCCTTTAGACGGATGCCCTTTGGATTGTGCAACGCTCCTGCGACCTTCCAGAGGTGCATGCTTGCTATTTTTGCGGACATGGTCGGTGATTTTCTAGAGGTTTTTATGGATGATTTTTCGGTCTATGGTGAGTCCTTTGACGATTGTTTAGCGCACCTAGACCAGATTCTGAAGAAGTGTTGTGAGGTAGATCTCGTTCTGTCCTGGGAAAAGAGCCATTTTATGGTTACTCACGGGATCGTGTTGGGGCACGTCATCTCCCAGCAAGGCAGGAGGTTGACCCTGCCAAGGTGGACGTCATCAAGAAACTCGAGCCACCATCCAACATCAAACAGTTACGGTCATTTCTGGGGCACGTCGGCTTTTATCGACGGTTTATTCAAGACTTCTCCAAGATTGCCCGACCGTTAACTGAATTGCTAGGCAAAGACATCGAGTTCGTTTTAAATGACAAATGTCTTAATGCCTTCCTCACATTAAAGGAAAAGATAATCAGTGCTCCTGTCCTACAGCCGCCTGATTGGTCTCTACCCTTTGAGATCATGACGGATGCATCAGATTTTGCGGTCGGGGCTGTATTAGGGCAGAGGAGGAATGGACTTCCCATAGCTATTCACTATGCCAGCAAGACCTTAGATGATGCTCAGAGAAATTACACAGTGACCGAAAAGGAGATGTTGGCAGTAGTGTTTGCATTAGACAAGTTTCGATCGTATCTACTAGGCTCCAAGATCACAGTTTACATCAATCACTCAGCTATCAGATTTTTGATGGAAAAGAAGGATGCTAAGGCATGCCTTCTTAGATGGATTCTTTTACTTCAAGAATTCAATTTGGATATCAAGGATAAACCTGGAGTAAAGAACGTGGTAGCTGATCACCTCTCCCGATTGCAGACAGATCAGCCTTCAGATGAGTACACACCAGAAATCGCAGAGAGATTTCCTGACGAGAGCATCTTTGCGGTTACAGAACTTCCGTGGTATGCAGACATAGTGAACTTTCTGGTCACACAGAAAAGTCCTCAAGGTTGGCCGAAGAACAGAGTTGAGAAACTCGTCTCCGAGTCACGATACTGCCATTGGGAGGATCCGATTCTTTTTCACGAAGGACCGGATTGCGTTTACAGGCGATGTATTCCTCACGAGGAATATAATAGTGTCCTCACTATGTGCCATTCTCTAGAATCAGGAGGACATCATTCAGGGAAGAGGACAGCGCAGAAGGTACTACAGAGCGGATTATGGTGGCCAACTCTTACCAGAGATGCTTGCACATTCGTGATGAGTTGTCCAGATTGTCAGAGAACTATAGGGACAGTGAGTGCCAGAGATGCAATGCCAATGCGACCCGTCATTATCTGCGAGATCTTTGACGCATGGGGCATAGATTTTATGGGACTATTCCCTTCTAGCAGCAGCTTTGAGTACATCCTTCTCGCTGTAGATTATGTTAGCAGATGGGTGGAGGCTATACCCGCACGAACCGCAGATAGCAAGACCGTTTGCAAGTTCCTAAGGGAACACATCATTTCGCGGTTCGGGATTCCTCGTATTCTTATCTCTGACGGGGGTAGCCATTTCATTAATAAGGAAGTGAAGAAGCTAGTGAAACAGTACAGCATCGATCACAGAGTAGCTTCTCCTTACCACCCGCAGACGAATGGCATGGCCGAAGTCTCGAATAGGGAGGTGAAATCAATTCTCCAGAAGTTAGTACGACCGGATAGGAAGAACTGGTCACTTCTTCTAGACCAAGTTCTTTGGGCATATCGTACTGCATATAAGACTCCCTTAGGCACTTCACCATTCAGGCTAGTTTATGGAAAGCCGTGCCACTTGCCCGTAGAGATCATGCATAAATCCGAGTGGGCAATTAGAGAGATATTGATGGATACGCAGAAAGCAGAAGCCAAGAGAAAGATAGATATGAATGAGCTGATAGAAATTCGAAATCAAGCATACGAGAACACACTTATCTATAAGGACAAAGTGAAGAAATGGCATGACCGACATATTCGGCACAAGAGCTTTGTCCCTGGGCAGAAAGTCTGGCTGTTCAATGCAAGGTTGAGAATTTTTCCTGGCAAATTGAAAAGCAAGTGGGAAGGACCGTACATAGTCAGAACGGTGCATGACAATGGCAGTATTGCGATATCAGATGTGTCACCTGGTGCAGAACCGTTCGTGGTGAACGGGCAGATGCTGAAACATTTCGTAGAGACTACTGATCATCTGGCCCGTACTGAAGTGATCTACTTTGTACAGGAATCATGATCATTCCTTCACTTCTTCCTGTACAAATCCTTTTGAGCCATTCTGGAGATTCACAACACTTGTATATTCTTCGTAGACCACAATCGTCGCCGTTTTTGCTCGTCTTCTATGCTTAGGATACCATATCCTAAGTATGGGGGGACCAATTGCTCGCTGATTTACGTTTTATTTTTTGTACTGATTCTTTTGTATAGCCATTCTTTTTCACGAATCACTGATCCCCAATTTTTAGCTACATTCTTTTCTATACTTAGGATGCCTTATCCTAAGTATAGGGGGGACCGAGTGACTTCGATGATTTCGTATTCTTTCCTTTTGAATTTTCGTTATTTATCCTTTTCATTCAGTCATCCCGTTTTTGCTCTCTCGTGATACTTACGATGACCTGATCGTAAGTATAGGGGGGGTTGACTGACTTGTGATCGATATTCCTTTTTCACCCACTTTTACTTAGCACGAGTTATGTCCTCCTTTTTCTTTTTTGACGCTATGAGGACATAGCTCAAGCTAAGTATAGGGGGGTGCGTATATATTGTATATATACTTTCGGCCATAACTCGTACTTTTACGTATTTTCTATATCTATAAAATCCATAAAAAAAGTGGGTACGGGTTAATTTAAAATCCACTCTCTTATTTATAAAATCCTGATAAATAATTAAAAATATGTTAAAAACTTGTAATTAAAATTTGTATTTAAAATATTTACTTAAAACATGTATAATACTTATCTAAAATCCTCTTTATTAAAACATGTATAAAAACCATTTAACCCTTGTAAAAAACTTTGTAGATAAAATTTGTAAAATATATTAGACTCTTAACTTGAATAAAATATATCTTGTAAAATTTGTGAATAAAACCTTGTTTATAAAAATCACAAAAATCCATAAAAAATACAAGTCCTAAAATTCGTAAAAATTACAAAATCCTTAAAATCCATAAAAATGAGTAAAATTCAGAAAATATGCTTCACAAAAACATGGTTGCATTTGCATTCGCATTTTTCAGAATAAGTTTGATTTCCGGAACTAAGGACTGAGTCTAGTCTAAAGGATGGAGCTTGATTATGGCCTTTAACTCTCGTTGTAAGGAGCCTGATTAGGAACTGGAATTTAGACTCTTCAGGTCTGGTGACTTAAAATCTTTGGGTTCCACAAGACCATACTCGGGGAATCAAGTCATCTGAGCTTAAGTAGACCATTTAGAGTCATCCGTACAACTCTACACCAGTGAACCAATCTTGAACACATGCACTCTGCACTTAGCTCAACTTGCATGGAGTTCCAAAGGACAGTACACCTTGGTAGTGCGTTTCTATCCTTATCTTTGCAGCATTGACGTCTAAAGACGGGAGAGATTGGGGTTGCGATAGTTGCTTCGGATGAGGGAAGGATCTGCTGACACAATTTTTCTAAGACCTCAAAAAATGGACGGACTAAAAAGATGCTATATCCGTCAAGGCACAAAAGATGAATGCAGTGCAAGCAAATTACAAAGTCAAAGCAAAGCAGAAGCCACCAAATAAGACCACAATGGTCCAAGCTTACACCAAATATGCCTGCACATCTTAGTGGAGACTCAGCTACACCGGTTGGGCTTCACAAGGAGATGCGTCTACACTGGTCGCACTCCACTTCTTTTCTCATTCTTCTAACTTCTCCCTATATTCGATTGTGGACATAGCAGAACTGAACTCAGAAGGGAATACCTCCCTCCCCGAGGAAAGAGTAGCGGACTGAGGAAGCCATAGGAGTGTATATCCGGGATTGACGGTTTCTTCGGTTCTCTAAGCGAGAAGAGCAAAATCAATTCACACACTGTACAAGTTGACTTCAAGGATGATAGAGTTTGCGATATGAATAAGTGAGTCTGAACTAGCCTATGAATTGATCTTGAGTAAGGATTATGGAACTTGAAGACTGTTGAGGATAAAATCCTAATCCTAGTTCAGGTTCCGACAAAATGCTTGTTTCAGGCCCGATCGAGCTCTGTCCTTTGTCTGTTCTCATGAATTGGTTTAGGAAAACAAATTCATTCTAACTTTCTTTCTTTTTCACTTACTTTTTCAAAATAAGTGTTTGCTAAGGGACTAGCAAAGTTTAAGTATAGGGGGTTGATGAATCCATGATTCATTAACCTTTCTGTCGCATTTTGTCTTAAAACCCTTAACAAATACATGTAAATACCCATTAATTCTCATACTTTAACAAAACACCATTCATGTGTAAATATTCACTTTTAACCACTAAACTCGTGTAAATAAATAAAGAACCAGAAAAAGAAAGAAAAAGGCAGATGGAATATATGTATATGCAATATGACTTAAAACTATAAATATAGCTGTATAATATTTATAGCCTAACTCCCGAGACCAAGTCAGTATGGATTGGTCGACAAACCAATAAGTAGGGGGAGATAAGGAAAGAAAACCAAATAAAAATAATGTAATACATGTATATACACCTTTCACTATTTATAAAATAAATACAAAACTTCAAAGAATTTTAATTATTTCATATTAACATATTTTTCACCAAATCTTTCTCCTAATTATTTCTAAAAATATAAATAAAAATATAAAAATAATTTAAAAATATTATCATGTATATATGCCAAGAAATCCAGCCTACAAATTGTCAAAATCTCAACTTCCGAACATCATAACTTCCTCATAAGAACTCCAATTTCACTCTACTCACCTTTAAAGTTCATAAAATAATATTCTCTAATTAATAAAGGGGGTTTCATCGAATTCGGAGTCCGTTTGCAAAAAGTCGGTTTTGGGACCAAAAGACAAAGGGGTTTATGGGCTATTTATTTTATGTAACACACACTATTTACTATTTTATTAATTTTATAATTTTTAAATTATTTCATGATCTTGTAGTTTCTACATAAATTATTTCATAATTTTTGGAGACTATTTATTATTTTTATAAAATCAAAAACTCCAAAACTTAGGTATAGATGACCTATGTAGGTACTAACGCTATTTATTAAAATATGTAAATTAATTCATAAAAATCTCTAAAAATTCGTACAAGTCTTATTTAATACCCTAATAATTAAGAAAATATAAAATTAATTTTTACTTAATTATTTATTAAATTAAAAATCTAAAACCTATTTATAAATACATATTTATTAATATAATATTTATATTTTAAATAATATTTATTATTTATTAAAGTAATTATACCATAATTTAGAAAATTAATTTATTTAACTTTCTTGTATTTATACCTATTTAAAATAATGTAATTTACTATTTTATACTTAATTTATAAGCTATTTTCGCTTCTGGGCCAACCAGGTGCTGACACGTGTCAGCACCTGGTTCATCTTCTTCAAGAAGAGGTTGAGCCGGATTCTGTTTGGCCGGCTGACTTTGCCCCTTCTTCCCGCGCCACTCCAGAAGCTTCCGACCTATCTAACCCGTCCATCTTCTTCTCCTAGCCACCCTCTTCACCGCCACCCTTAGATTAACCTTGGAGCCCAAGCCAACTCTTCTATAAATATGCTCCAAGATGCCATATCCAACTAACTTTCCAACCTCCCAAGAGTCCAGCTCCAGGTTGTTCCGAACCCCAATCTTCCAAACCTCATTCCGGCCAATTGACGGCGGTGACAGCGCCCAGGAGGAGTCGCGAGGAAGAAGGGACGTCAGAGGATCGTTCCAAGGTGCACCACCGCCTTGCAGCGCCGCCATCGCGCGTCTAGCTCCGGTCCAAAGGTCGTCCGTCGAGCAATCATTCCAGGTAATACACCTGGAAATCCCAGACCTTTTCTTTCATGTTTTGCAATTTTGTTTCTCGATCCGCGAGCCACGATTAGCGTGGCTAATCACGCATTCAGATAGGTTAATCATCCATCTAAATCGCCCTATCGAAAGCACCTATTGATTCGATTCGTTTCTCATTCAAATCAAGTCGTAAACCATCGTCTTCTTCGCACTTCTGGGTGTTTGGCTGGAACTCTATATTTTTCATCATTTTTTGGGACTTGAAATCTTACATTTGTTGGCCGATTCTATATGAATCGAGCATACCCGTGTACTCATTGTAGATTCAGGATTATCGTGAGGTATTTGCATCGACTTTGGAGCCTTCGTTCAATGCCGATCATCTTCTCCAAAGTCGGACCACAGCTCAGCTGAATCTCCAGGAGGACTAATCCTCCATCTTCATCGAGACGCCACCGCCGCCCGGAGCTTCGCCGACCGCCACCCTACCGCGGGCGAGCTCGAGGGGTGGAGGAGCCACCCCTCTGGCCCCGTCGGAGCGCCAAAGTCGTCGAAGGCCAGCCGGGAAAATTCCGAGAAGAGAGGCCGTCCGCCAGCTGCTCAACTGCTCAAGAACACCCGAGCTACAGTATTGCGCCACGTGGCAGAAGCGTGGCCTTCAGATCCGCAACCAGACATTCTAATCTCGAGCGTCCAATTCGAAACGGTGGAAAAATATCAACTTAAACCCAGCTGAATTCCAGAATTGCATTCCGCCTCCAGACTTTTCTTTATTTGCATTTAGGTCCCTCAGCAGGGACCTAAATGTAAAGTTGTATTTTTCTTTTAGAACAGTCCTTCAGGACCTTTTTGCAAACATTCTTAATAACTTTTCTTGCGCTTATGCCCCTGGGCTGTAGGGGTTGTTTCTTGTTCTTGTGACCTTGGATTTCAACGATTTCTTGAGGGTAGTTACACAACTACCCCAGCTACTTCGTATAAAATTTTCGTGGCTTTTTGACGAGTTTTTGACGTGTTTTGATTTTATCAAAAGCCGCCTCGTTTTGCTTTGTTTTCTTGTGTAGTTCGAGTACGCGGCTCGAACCTCGTTCACTCTACTATATAGTATCATCTATATTCTATCCACCTATTATAGAATATGTAAATCTTTTGAAAAATATCCCTTTTTGAAAATTAAATAAAAATTTGAAAAGAATAAAATCAAATAAAAATAACAAAAATAAAAAATCCATAAAAAGTGATTTGACGTAGAGAAGAATTAAAATAAGATTACGAAGCGAGAGATCTAGGGAATTTATTCTGCTTCCTTGAGTTCGACCCATGAACACTTACTTGGTTAAATATTAGTGAACGGTTTTCCGACAAGAAAACCGTAATTTGTTTGATAGGTTTTTAAAAATCGAAATTTCTTTGTTTCGCGGCTTCTGCTACAACCGACAACTTCCTTCAATAACAAAAGAAGAAGCCGCGAAACTCGATTCTTTTCCACCTCATCATCCATCCAATCGCCTTGCGGTTCTTTTCAAGAACCCCCATCAGACGGGATTCTTGCTCTCTAGTCAAATCAGCGGAGATAATGACTGGGTACATCTCAGACTCACCCGCAAGGAATCTGTACTTCAGCGAAGTAGGGAGCGGCTTCAGCTCTGGACAGCTGGGTGCTGGTGGATCTGGCCTCTGAAAAGTCTGCGTAAACGCTGCCAAATCTACATGGGAGAACTGAAACTCTCTCTCTCTCAATCTCAGAAACTGGAGAAGGCTGCCCTGATGGACTATCTCTTCTCTGCTCGGCATCTACCTCCTCCTCAGCTGTAGGCTCAGTGGAAATCAGGTATGGCATGTCATCCTCACAATCTGCCCAATCAGACTCTGACTCCGAGGGATCTGTATCATCTAAGGTGGCATCAGCACCACCATCATCACAAAAATCTGTATCGCGGTCGAGAACCGGCTCTGCTGCCTCTGAAGTATCCTGGACCAGGAATGTGCTCTCCAAGCCCTCCTCTGCTGTCGTCTCTGCATCAGCGGAATCTGAAAATGAGAGGATGGCATGTGCTGCTGGGTCTGCCCAAACTGCCTCATCGTCTGTGATCACAAAGTCACAGTCCTGGTGGATGTCTAGCCTGGCATCTGTCATCTGCTCTGTGTCTGAAGTGGTCTCTGAGCATGATCTGTCTCTGGCTCGGCTGTCCTCGACTGTCTCTATTTGTACACTTTCGCCCTCGACGTGAAAGTATACCTTCCCGCTATCATGGTCAGTCACCGCCTTGGCTGTGGCCAAGAACGGACGACCGAGAATGATGGGGGTATCGATCACCGAATCAGGGATCTTCATGTCCAACACTACGAAGTCCACGGGGAATTGCAGGCCCTGAATGGTGATGACAACGTCTCGCAACAACCCCTTCGGCCTCTTGACAGATCGATCTGCAAACTGAAGGATTGTCCTGCTCTGTCTAAGAGTGCCCAACTCGAAGCGGTATAGAAGGGCTGTCGGAAGGAGGTTGATCGACGATCCGCTATCTAATAGAGTACGGTCGAACCTCTGCTCTCTAATGTGGCATCTGACATAAGGGGCTCCTGAATCTGGCCTCTTGGCTGGCAAACGGTTCTGGATCGCGAAACATGTGGCTTTCGTCAGCACATAGATCTCTGAGTGGTGGTTCCTCCTCTTCCTCCTGACTGTGGTCCTGTCTCTCAGTGAACGCTGAAGAAGGGGGATGTGCTGCAAAGCCTCCTGAAGAGTCAGCTGTACGTGAAACCGATCTATCATCTGCTGGCTGAACTCTTCCTGATCTCTCTTTTTTGGATTTTCTTTTTTCTTTCCCTTCCCCATCTGAAGGGCTCTAGGGAAGGGGATCACGGGGTCCTTCTCAGATGAAGGACTACGAAAAGGTCTAGACGGCTCGACGGCCGGATCCGCACATACATCATGCACCACAGTGGGGCCAGAAAAAACCAAACCTTTTCCTTTATTCACAACAGTGTTCTGAGATACATCAGAAGTAGGAAAAACAACAAGTCTCTCAGAATAAACACGGGTGGCCTCAGCACCGCCATCGGCTGGATCAACTGGAAGACTCGCGGCCTCTGTACCGCGCTCTGGCTCGGCATCAGGGGTGGCCTCAGTACCACCACCTCCAACTGGTGAAACGGCGGCCTCAGTACCGCCGGTGGAATCAGCATCCTTGGTGGCATCAGTGCCACCGACATCATCTCTAGCGGCCTCAGTACCGCTCTCCTCTTCGCCTGGTGCTCTGGGTGTCTCCTCATGATGTAGCTCAGACAAGGCGCCACCTGTTGGCATCCTACCGCTCCTAAGTGTGACAAAGTCAATATCAAAAAGATATCCAGTCATATCACCAAATGCATCACTAGGAGTGGTATACTCAGTACAAGCTACCTGCTCAGATTTCCTCTTCAGGCTATTGGGGTTCGGCTCAATCTGGGCAGGGATGGCGGCCTTCACTCTCACAATGTCCCGCATCTCCTGGCGGAACTCGTCCATCTCCCGTCGAATGGTAGCCTGCTGATCTGTAAGAAGGCGGGTTATATCATCCAAGACGGGGCTCTCATGGGAGCCCGACGGGTAGCCTCTCTGGTAGTGAGGCTGCTAGAACTGGTGTTGTGGCTGAGAGGGGTACGGGTGATGCTGATGCTGCTGCTGGTGAGGTTGATCTCGCCTCCAAGACTGCCCCTACTGATAGGGACGGAGGACCATACGACGACTGCTGGTGTTGCTATGGTGGGTACACTGGGGGCTGTTGCTGCTGCGGCTGGTGATCTCTCTGCTGGCCATACTGGCCACCCTGTCCTGACGTCTGCTGCTGGGGTTGGGTACCTCCGGTCTTGATGAATCTCGTATTCATCATGCTAAAATTGGTCATTTAAGCTCTATCCTCCATCATCTACTTGTAATTAATCAATAATAGAGCATTATTAGCCATCATGCATGTGTAAATAATATTTGCATTTCATCATGCATAAATTACATTTAAAATCCCATGTGTAAATTAGCCCAAAAAGCCGCTAACTTCTCTTATTTTTAATTAATTCTTCCTAACTCCGATTTACCCGAAACCACCTCCATTGTGTAGATATTACTAACTTTATTAAATAAAAAATACAAAAAATTACTAACCCCAATAAGTGTCGAATAATCCCAAAGTCAAATTTCACATCTGACGGACTAAAATGAGCATATCTCCCACATAAAGTGTCCGATTTTGATCTACTCACTTTTAAAGTACTCCATTTTCAAATACCTTCAAAACAAGAAAATTCGGAGCTCATATGTGAAAGTTGGGTTTTGGGCCTCTTTTGCGCATTTTAACTTTTGCTAATTTTGACCTGAGATTTTATGTGCTTAACTAACTCTTTTAATTTTATTTCTTTTCATTTGTGTGCTTTGATGAAAGTTTTAATAAGAAATGCAAAAATTCAAAACCAGATTAAAACTGAGATCAAAGAAATTAACCAAGTACAAGTGTCCGTTGTCGGTCTGTGCAAAAGTTGAGCGTTTCTTACTTTTTTTTATTTTCCCTAATTTTCTTATCCTTTAAAAATCCAAAAAAAATAGATTAATGTGTAAATAATTTTCTTCTATTTTATAGTATTTTTTCTAGAATTTTTATCCCCCTCTAAAACCACCAAAAAAAATTACAAATCTCAAAAATGTGGTTTTTTCGTACACATGGAAAGCCACCAAAAATACCACTTTGCACAGGTGACCTCTTTTGCTCCTGGGCCCTTCATGAAAGTTGTAGATCTCATCGAGACGAACAACTTTCGTGAAGACAACTTTTCGATCCGAGGTCATCTTCTATCTCTTTTCCTCCCTCAAAATTCTGAAATTTTTTTGGTGCCACGTGGCAGCTCCAGGGCGTGCCACGTGGCACCCCGCCATACACTCTCTCTCCAGCCAACCCACCCAGGTCACGTGCCTAGCATGTGACCCAAGCCTTCTTCCCCAACACCTCTTCTCCCAGCCGTTTCCCCATCACCCCCGCCATGCACGGCCATCAAGCCGTCGTGCATGGCCGTTTCACCGTCCCCTCCTGCGTAACGCCTCTTTCCACCAGCCCCTATAAAGCGCCAGCCCTCCACCTTCGCCAACCATCCGCCATTCGACAAAAGGCTGGTGACAGCAGCCCCATCGGCGAGATCCAGTAGCCAAGCTTCGCCTCGGCTGCTGCCTTGCGTGACGAGCTCACGAGCTTCACCCGAGAAGGGACCTGCAACCTTCCTTCAGGCGACTCAACATCTCCCCTTCGTCCTCTTCTTCCTCGGGTAGAATCCCCGTCCCTCCTCCATCTCCGACCTCGCTAAGGTCGGAACGCTTGCACATCCCCTTATCCTCCCCCAGTCTCCCTCCCCTTTTTGTTCGCTTTAACCCCTGCAGGTACGCCTCCGCCTCGTCGCGCCTCCGCCCAGGCCCCTCCGACCTCGCGCCTCCGCCCAGGCCCCTCCGCCTCGACCGCGCCTCCAGGCGCTCCGCCCGCCTCAACGCGGCGCCGCTTCGCCTCCACCAACCCCGTGGCACCTCCGCCTCGCCGCGCCTCCGCCCAGGCACCTCCGCCTCGCCCGCGCCTCCCAGGCGCTCCGCCCGCCTCGCTCGCCGGTCGCCACGCCCTTCGTCGCTACCTACAGGCACCGTTGGATAGGGAGGTCGAGCCCTTGATCCAACGGCATCCGCTCCGCCATGCGTCACGCCCCCGAACCTCAACGCCAGTACCTATGGTTTGTCATTCGAGTCTGAGACTCGGGACCCCCGAGCCTCTGCTCCGGGCCCGAACCTCAGGTCCAGGTTCGAACCCAAGGCTCGGCCACTCCGAGCCGCAGCCTCCGCCACCGAGCCTCCGGGTGCACGTGCGCGGCACGCGCGCCTGGGGTAAATTGCACGGACACCCCTCGAAGTTCAAGAATTTGCAGAAATACCCTCGCCAGGGGAAAATTTCAGAAGAGTCCCCTAAGTTTTTGTTAATTACAGATAAGTCCTCCCAGGGACCTTTTTTTACAAAGAAAAAATTTATTTTATTTACATTTTAGTCCCTGAAACTTCATTTTGTCATAGCTTTTTCATATGGACTCCGATTTTAGCATAGAATATGTCGTTTCGAAGCTAATTCCGTACTCTAAAACTTAGCATCATTTGTGGACAGATTTGAGGTTGTTTACTATCTATTATTCTTCAAGGATCTAATTTGACATGCAGGCTCAATTTTGACATACATGTGCCACATATTGCTTGAGAAACTATTGATAAATCTTTTATAGGAGTTCGGATAAGGATTTTACTTGATTAAATCATTGAAATTACTGTTGTCACAGGAGGTTAATTTACATTTATTCCTCTGAGATTTTTGCTGACTATTTGAGGAACTGAATCGAAGATATTTGGAGGTCGGATACTCTGTAACCTGAAGCAACGAGTTAAGAGCAATCCATTTTGATTTGTGGTAAATTTTGCGGAGATAAAGATCATATTATTGGGGAGTTAATTTGTTTAAAAATCACAAATCCTAGGCATAGTTCTCTCAATTTATTTTCCTTGCATCATATTCGCATCTTCATCACTGCATTGTATATTTTTTTTTTCGACACAGCAATTAATCGACCATGGATTGATTATTTAAATTGATTCAAAACCATGCAACTAAAAATCACCGTTCCCTGAGTTCGACCTTGGTAAACTTGCCAAGTAAAAATACTCCACAACATTCGAAGATTGTGGTATTTTGACGACCGAAATCCGCTTCCTATACTACAATTCATCTTTATTAAAGAGGTAGATCTGCCGAACAAACCAATGAACTACTTAGGACGCAGTTGGCAATAATACAACAAGGCGAGGCTGTTATGGAAGACACGTATCTCCCAGAATTAGATGAAGATTATAATTGGTTGAGACCTGTCCCCCCTGAGGATGCGTTCGAACACAAACCGCATTTCCTGGCACTATTGCCAAAGTTTGGAGGAAATAACCATGAAGAACCATATATTTTCCTCCGTGACTTCGAGTTAGTCTGTGCTAACCTCTGCCACCCTAAGGTTAGCCAGGACTACATAAGGTTGAGAGCTGCCCCTTCGCCTTGACTGATAAGGCGTCTTACTGGCTAAAAAATCTAGGGGAAATAGTCACGACATGGGCCACATTCAAGATTCTGTTCTTAAAGAAATTCTACCCAGTTAGTAGAATCAAATGAGGATAAAGCTCACGAGTTTTCACCCAACACCCGAGTGAACCATTTCATGAAACCTGGGAAAGATTCACAGACTTAGTACAGAAATGCCCAGGACATGAGATAAGTAAAATGATGCTGGTCCAAAGTCTTGTGAGCGGGCTGAACCCTGAGACTCAAGGGTTGGTTAGTGCTTCCTGCGGAGGAAGCTACATGGGGCACCACGAGGACACAGTCTACAGGGTGTTTGAGAGACTTGCTGAATCTAGTCGTGCACAAACTACCAGCCGGGCTTACATAGCCGGCTCCAAAAAGATGGTGAATAATCTGACGACCGATCACAATGCCGACATGGAATAATAGCTGATAAGCTAACTATGGTTGAGCAGAGTTATAAAAAGGTGGATGAGAATCCATAAATCATCTGATATGGAGAAATTAGCCAAATTGCATAAACAAATGGAGGAATTGGCTGACAGGGTATCAAAGATTGCACCCCCCCGCACCCATACACCAAATTCACTACATTCAAGGTCAAGGGGTAGGGCAACAGAGCCATTGGGGTGGAGACCAAGTATTGTCCTCTCAAACTGATGAAACCTCCGCTCAGACTGATTTTGAGGAACCTCCACAGGTCATGGAGATAAACGGAGTCTGGTACAATTTGGAACCAGTCAATCGCTCAGGCCAAAACTCTACTCCAAACCCTCGTCCACCGCAAGCCCAGCCCACCTACCAGCCTCAACTACAGCAGAGGCAGCAATATCGCACGGTTATCAGAACCCACAACCTCAGCCATAGCAGAACCAACGCCAAAGCCAACAAGGGCAATATCAGCGACCTCAGGCCAGGCAGGGCCAAGGGTCCTCCTCCTCTTCTGCTATCTCTCCAGAACTCCAGCGAGTGCTGGATGAGCTTCATGACATGAGAGTCGACATAAATCGACTCTCTCATTGGAGAGATGAGGTGACAGCACCCCAGACCGTGATTCCAGCTCAAGTCCAGGCTAACCCAAATAGCCTTGGACACAATCAGGTATTAATCTCTGACTATTCCGTACTTGAGCTTAAGCCCTCCTCAAATAATGACTCTTATCATATCTCTCTTAGGAGCGGAAGGACCGTAACCATGCCTGATCGAGCGAAGGAACACGAAGACATAGCCCCAGTGTCCACCAACTCACACAACCCTAGGGGAATTAAACAAGGAAGAAGGAGGAGAAAGAACAAGTCCCACCCACACCACCCGGATATAATGGAGAGTCTGAGTCTGAGTCAGACAAAGAAATGCTACCAAGACACCAACCTCTAACCTCAAACTTCCTTGTTTTTAATCCGAGTCAGAGTCCTGTACGAACTTTTTCATTCAATAAAAGTGATGATGTTGATCACAACAAATCTATTCCTTTCCCCCCGTTCTCTTACGGCGGGGAAGAAGAAGAAAAACATAAAAAACCAAAAAAATGATGAAGAGATGGCCCGCATCTGCATAGAAAATATTAAGGTCACTCTGTCCTTAGACGAGATGATAGAAAGAGACTCGGCTTTTCGGAAATACCTTAAGGTGAGATGCACACCAACTAGGGCCAGCAAACAAACTCCTAGCCGAACAAAGAAACACATACTCTCAGTAGCCACATCTCGTCTTATAAAAAATGAGCTGCCAAGAAAGAAAAGAGACATGGGTGCTCACTTCGTCACTAGCTACATCAAGGAAAACAAGTTTGCAAGAACATTGTTAGACAATGGATCATCCATCAATCTCATGCCCACAACCCTATATGAGCATCTCAAT
The DNA here is from genome assembly GCA_037367405.1 of Ottelia alismoides. NCBI lineage: Eukaryota > Viridiplantae > Streptophyta > Magnoliopsida > Alismatales > Hydrocharitaceae > Ottelia > Ottelia alismoides. The sequence goes on along the minus strand of JAZKJV010000542.1, from coordinate 753,359 downwards.
CTGGGTCCTCTTAAGCAATCTACAGCCGTACTTCAATTCGCAGACACCTCAACTAAGCGACCTAGGGGCGAGATTCGAAACATTGTCATCAACATAGAGGGACAAAACTACCCAGTGGATTTTACAATTCTTGACATGGATGTCCCTAGAAATTGGAAAGATTCCCAGATGATACTAGGGGCACCCTTCCTTAGGACCGCAGGAGCTATATTTGATTATACATCCGGGAGAATCCAGTTCGGAAAAGTTGAACTTAAAATGCAGCAAACTAGGTTCCAAAGACCTGAAACTGAGTCGAGCACCGAGTCTGAAAAATCAGAAACTGAGACTGAAATTACAGAACCAACAGTTGGGTCCTGGCGACAAAACCTAGCCGCTATGATAGAATCAACCCCATCTGGTGAGGAAATTGTTGATGACTTACTCTGCCAGCTCATCCATGCATCTACCTATACTTTTGGAGACTCAGAGGCCACTCTAGACCTGTCAGTCTATTCTCCTTATGAACAATCCTTGAGTAAGGTACACAGATCGGACGCGCCGATTGCCACACCTCATTCCATCATTAGCGATCCGGTCCCTGATACAACCATGATGGTGGTCAACATTGATACACTACAAGGCGTCCACATCACAAAAACAAACATCACAGACAGAACCAGATTCGAGAAATATCATTGTCTTACCTGAACTCAAACCATTGCCCCCTACACTTAAGTATGCCTTCCTTGTAGGACAAAAAGGACAATTTCCGGTCATTATCAGCTCACTACTGACCGAAGAGCAGGAGATCCGCCTGCTTAATGTTTTGGAGAAAAACCGCAAGGCTATAGGCTGGAGATTGTCTGATCTTCCAGGGATTAACCCAGCCCTGTGCTCACACCATATTTACTTGGAAGATAATGCTAAACCCTCCCGTGAATGCCAACGTAGATTGAATCCAAACTTACGGGAAGTGGTTAAGACTGAGATCGAAAAATGGTGTAAAGCTGGGTTCATATATCCCATCTCCGACTCCAAATGGGTGTCACCTTTGCATGTAGTCCCGAAAAAGTCAGGACTCCTGATTATCACCAATGAGGAAGGAGAAGAGATTACGACACGGGTACCTACGTCGTGGCGTGTGTGTGTGGATTATAGGTGCCTGAATGCCGCAACGAAGAAGGATCACTTTCCGCTGCCTTTTATTGATCAAATCCTGGAGAGATTGGCAGGGAGAGAATACTTCTGTTTCTTAGACGGGTACTCGGGCTACAATCAGGTAGCCATCGCCCCCGAGGACCAGGAAAAGACTACTTTTACATGTCCCTTCGGCACATACGCATTCAAGCGAATGCCTTTTGGTCTTTGCAATGCCCCCGGCACCTTTCAACGATGCATGATTGCAATTTTTGCCGACATGGTTGGGGATTTCCTGGAAGTCTTCATGGATGACTTCTCGGTCCACGGTGATTCATTCGATGATTGTCTAGCGCATCTGGATCGAGTCCTCCAAAAGTGCAGGGAAGTGAATCTGGTGCTCTCTTGGGAGAAAAGCCATTTCATGGTGAAAGAAGGCATTGTACTGGGGCATGTCATCTCCAAGAAGGGAATGGAGGTTGACCCTACCAAAGTTGATGTGATCAAAAAGCTTGAGCCACCTACAAATGTGAAACAAGTACGGTCTTTTCTAGGGCATGTCGGATTTTACAGGAGATTTATCAAAGACTTTTCAAAAATTGCCCGACCTTTAACAGACCTTCTTGGGAAAGACACTGAATTCATGGTAGATCATAAGTGTCTAGAAGCCTTCAAATTACTCAAGAAAAGGATCATTGAGACACCCGTCCTACAAGCTCCCGACTGGTCTCTTCCCTTTGAGATCATGACAGACGCATCTGATTTCGCTGTAGGGGCTGTATTAGGACAATGAAAAGATGGAATCTCGTATGCTATACACTACGCAAGCAAAGTTTTAGATCCTGCTCAGAAAAAATACACTGTGACCGAAAAAGAAATGCTTGCTGTGGTTTTTGCCTTGGAAAAATTTCGATCAATACTTCTAGGATCTAAGGTGACAGTTTACACAGACCATTCTGCCATTCGCTATTTAATGGCCAAAAAGGACGCAAAAGCACGACTTCTGAGATGGATTCTACTGCTTCAAGAATTTGATTTGGAGATTAAGGACAAACCGGGCGTTAAGAATGTCGTGGTTGATCACTTATCACGGATTGAACATAACAAAAATCCAGAATCTGAATCCATCCGTAAAACCTTCCCAGACGAGTCAATTGCTGCTATTGACTCACTCCCTTGGTATGCAGACACGGTGAATTATCTAGTCACCAATGAAGTTCCTCAAGGTTGGCCCAGAAACAAAATCGATCGACTCATATCTGAAGCGAGACACTATCATTGGGAAGATCCTTTCCTTTTCTTTGAAGGACCGGATTGCATATGGAGAAGATGTATTCCTCAAGAGGAATATCAAAGTATCCTCAATCTATGCCATACCTTGGAGGCGAGAGGACATCACTCTGGGAAGAGGACCGCTGAGAAGATATTGCAATGTGGATTTTACTGGCCGACCTTGTTTAAGGATGCTTACAATTTTGTGAGGTTGTGCCCCGTCTGTCAGAGAATGGGAGGAACCATTGGTTCCAAAGATGCCATGCCTATGCAACCAGTGATCATCTGTGACGTATTTGATGCATGGGGCAATGACTTTATGGGTCCATTCCCTAATAGTCAAGGATTTGAATATATTCTTCTCGCGGTAGATTATTTATCTAGATGGGTGGAGGCTATCCCTACTCGAGCTGCAGATAGCAAAACTGTTTGCATGTTTTTGAAAGATCATATTATTTCGAGGTTTGGAATTCCAAAAGTTTTAATATCTGATGGGGGAAGCCACTTTGTCAACCGGGAGGTGAAGAAGTTGACTAAGGAATATGGCATCGAGCACCGTGTCGCTACTCCTTACCACCCACAATCCAATGGCATGGCCAAGGTGTCAAACAGGGAGGTTAAAGGAATTTTACAGAAGCTCGTTCGCCCTGACAGGAAGAACTGGTCCCAACTCCTGGACCAAGTTCTATGGGCTTACCGAACGGCTTATAAGACCCCATTGGGCACCTCCCCGTTTAGAATGGTATATGGAAAACCATGCCATTTGCCCGCAGAAATCGTGCATAAATCAGAATGGGCAATCAAAAAGATTAATTGGAACTGTCACCAAGGAAAGAAGAATCGAGAAATGAATTTGAATGAACTGTCTGAAATTCGAAATCATGCTTATGAAAACAGCACCATCTACAAAGACAAAGTAAAGAAATGGCATGACAAGAACATTCGAACAAAGATCTTTGTCCCAGGGCAGAAAGTTTGGCTATTTAATGCGAAGTTGAAAATTTTCCAAGGGAAATTGAAATCAAAATGGACGGGACCCTTCATTGTAAGAGAGGTACACAATAATGGGAGTGTTGAGATCTCAGAGACCGCAGATAGCGCGCAAACATCTATGGTCAACGGTCAGCTGCTTAAACATTTTGTCGAATCCAATGAGCAATTAGTACAAGTTGAACAGATCTCCTTCACTCAAGGCATAGATTTTGACGAAAAATTTGATCTGCCCAGATAGCACACCTCTCTGGAACCTACACTCTCTTGTACATCCGAAATTCTTCCTGGTTCCCCATCTGTAATTATCCGATTATACTTAGGCTTACCTGAACCTAAGTATAGGGGGACCGCTACCATTGTTTATACATTACTACTCTTCTTTTGTTTTTAGTCCTTCTATATTGAGTACGAGCTATGTCAACATTTCACTTTGTGCCATGAGGACATAGCACAAGCTAAGTATAGGGGGGTGTTTGTATATATTTTATCTAATTTATCCATAGCTCGTACTTTATTCGTTTTTATCTAACATCGGGAGTGGGTACGAGTAGTGTGTATACTACCTGTTTTTCAAAAAAAACCCAAAAAAAACAACAAAAACACCAAAAAAAAACTTTTGCATTAAAAAAAATCATCACTCATGGTCTTGCATTTCATCAAGCATTTCATGCATTCCTTGGTTGATATATTCCTGACACATTCACTATCACTCAAGGCTTGAGGATTTTTGAGGACACTTGATTTCTGAAATCTTGAGATTCTGACTTAGCCTGCCTTAGTCATTAGGGTTTTTAGAACTTAATAATCCATACTTCCCTAGTTTGAAAGATTTGAACGCTATATTGCACTCTTCATATCTAACATTCAAAAAGAATATGATCAGCACAATCACTTTCACAACTGCATGATTGATGAGATGAGTTGAGATATCACTTGAGGAACTAGGACTAGAGATTTGAGTTTAGACCCGATCTGATGATATTCGAGGATGGGATAAAGTTAATGAAGGCTTCAGAAAACCTGAGTGTCAGCAAAACACTAGCCAGTATGTGAACAAGTTTCATATGCTATCTTTTTGATATTGACCTAAGTGCCAGGGTGTGATGAAATTTAATGAAAATTGTTGATCAGTGTGCGCCAATTTTTGGTAAAAGCAGTGGAGCTAGCCAACAAAAGAAAAGAAAAAGAAATATCAAGAAAAGCTCTATCATCCAAAGTCAAATTCTAAATGAGCTTCCACCAATGGCGAGCGCTCCCAAATATTTTTAAAGTGTCCACTTGGACCAAGCGCTAATTAGGACCAAAGGAGTCGGGCTGACACCATAAAAGGGCTCTGCATCGTAAGCGATACAAGTCTGGGTGTCGAAGGTATCTTAGATACTCAAAAGAGACACACCCCGGTGTACTCCCAGAAAAACAAGTGCAGACGACTCCAAATTCTCTTGACGGACACATTGATCAACAAAATAAAATATACTTGTGTTGAGTAATAAGGCACTCGAGAGGCACCTTGTTCCAATGAAAGGGAGAGAAAATCAGACACAATCCTATGCCCTCCATCAACTAGCCGTCCATCTAAAACTTTCAAGTCTGACAAACTAATAAGACGGTTGACTGAAGCAAGAATAGACTTATTCCCTAGGGTTGAGGATCAGGTCTAGAGGAGAGTCTCTTGGATTGGAACTTTGAGTGATGTCTCGACTTGACTCTCATGAATGCAGTACACTAAGAATCATATCCTTATACTATATGTACAAAAAGAGAGTCTGAAAATTAGAGAAGTTGGGTTCCTTTGATTAAAGCTTGGTTGAGCACGGAATTTTAGGATCACTCAAATTAAGGGTCTTCTATGAATTGAGCCTTGTAAATTCACTTACACAGTCAGGGATGTAATCAACTAAGTCATTCATACATGCTCGGGGACGAGCATGGTCTAAGTATAGGGGTATGATGAATCTCGTATTCATCATGCTAAAATTGGTCATTTAAGCTCTATCATCCTTCATCTACTTGTAATTAATCAATAATAGAGCATTATTAGCCATCATGCATGTGTAAATAATATTTGCATTTCATCATGCATAAATTACATTTAAAATCCCATGTGTAAATTAGCCCAAAAAGCCACTAACTTCTCTTATTTTTAATTAATTCTTCCTAACTCTGATTTACCCGAAACCACCTCTATTGTGTAGATATTACTAACTTTATTAAATAAAAAATACAAAAAAATTACTAACCCCAATAAGTGTCGAATAATCCCAAAGTCAAATTTCACATCTGACGGACTAAAATGAGCATATCTCCCACATACAGTATCCAATTTTGGTCTACTCACTTTTAAAATACTCTATTTTCAAATACCTTCAAAACAAGACCAATTTCATAAAATTCGGAGCTCATATGTGAAAGTTGGGTTTTGGGCCTCTTTTGCGCATTTTAACTTTTTGCTAATTTTGACCTGAGATTTTATGTGCTTAACTAACTCTTTTAATTTTATTTCTTTTCATTTGTGTGCTTTGATGAAAGTTTTAATAACAAATGCAAAAATTCAAAACCAAATTAAAACTGAGATCAAAGAAATTAACCAAGTACAAGTGTCCATTGTCGGTTTGTGCAAAAGTTGAGCGTTTCTTACTTTTATTTTATTTTCCTAATTTTTTATCCTTTAAAAATACAAAAAAATTAGATTAATGTATAAATAATTTTCTTCTATTTTATCGTATTTTTTCTAGAATTTTTCTCCCCTCTAAAACCACCAAAAAAATTACAAATCTCAAAAATGCGGTTTTTCGTACACATGGAAAGCCACCAAAAATACCACTTTGCACAGGTGACCTCTTTTGCTCCTGGGCCCTTTATGAAAGTTGTAGATCTCGTCGAGACGAACAACTTTCGTGAAGAAAACTTTTCGATCTGAGGTCATCTTCTATCTCTTTTTCCCCTCAAAATTCTGAAATTTTTTTTGGTGCCACGTGGCAGCTCCAGGGCGTGCCACGTGGCACCCCGCCATACACTCTCTCTCCAGCCACCCCACCCAGGTCACGTGCCTAGCACGTGACCCAAGCCTTCTTCCCCAACGCCTCTTCTCCCAACCGTTTCCCCATCACCCCCGCCATGCACGACCATCAAGCCGCCGTGCATGGCTGTTTCACCGTCCCCTCCTGCGTAACGCCTCTCTCCACCAGCCCCTATAAAGCGCCAGCCCCTCCACCTTCGCCAACCATCCGCCATTCGACTAAAGGCTGGTGACAGCAGCCCCACCGGCGAGATCCAGTAGCCAAGCTTCGCCTCGGCTGCTGCCTTGCGTGACGAGCTCACGAGCTTCACCTGAGAAGGGACCTGCAACCTTCCTTCAGGCGAGTCAACATCTCCCCTTCGTCCTCTTCTTCCTCGGGTCGAATCCCCGTCCCTCCTCCATCTCCAACCTCGCTAAGGTCAGAACGCTTGCACATCCCCTTATCCTCCCCCAGTCCCCCTCCCCTTTTTGTTCGCTTTAACCCTTGCAGGTACACCTCCGCCTCGTCGCGCCTCCGCCCAGGCCCCTCTGACCTCCGCGCCTCCGCCCAGGCCCCTCCGCCTCGACCGCGCCTCCCAGGCGCTTCGCCCGCCTCGCGCGGCGCCGCTTCGCCTCCACCAGCCTCGCGGCACCACCGCCTCGCCACGCCTCCGCCCAGGCACCTCCGCCTCGCCCGCGCCTCCCAGGCGCTCCGCCCGCCTCGCTCGTCGGTCGCCACGCCCTTCGTCGCTACCTACAGGCACTGTTGGATCGGGCGGTCGAGCCCTTGATCCAACGGCATCCGCTCCGCCACGCATCACGCCCCCGAACCTCGACGCCCGTACCTGTGGTTTGTCATCCGAGCCTGAGACTCGGGACCCCCGAGCCTCTGCTCCGGGCCCGAACCTCAGGTCCGGGTCCGAACCCAAGGCTCGGCCACTCCGAGCCGCAGCCTCCGCCACCGAGCCTCCGGGTGCACGTGCGCGGCACGTGCGCCTGGGGTAAATTGCACGGACACCCCTCGAAGTTCAAGAATTTGCAGAAATACCCTCGCTAGGGGAAAATTTCAGAAGAGTCCCCTAAGTTTTTGTTAATTACAGATAAGTCCTCCCAGGGACCTTTTTGCAAAGAAAAATTTTATTTTATTTACATTTTAGTCCCTGAAACTTCATTTTGTCATAACTTTTTCATATGGACTCCGATTTTAGCATATAATATGTCGTTTCGAAGCTAATTCCATACTCTACAACTTAGCATCATTTCTGGACAGATTTGAGGTCGTTTACTGTCTATTATTCTTCAAGGATCTAATTTGACATGCAGGCTCAATTTTGACATACATGTGCCACATATTGCTTGAGAAACTATTGATAAATCTTTTATAGGAGTTCGGATAAGGATTTTACTTGATTAAATCATTGAAATTACTGTTGTCACAGGAGGTTAATTTACATTTATTCCTCTGAGATTTTTGCTGACTATTTGAGGAACTGAATCGAAGATATTTGGAGGCCGGATACTCTGCTTCAATATTCTGAATACTAGTTGCTTATTAACCTGAAGCAACGAGTTAAGAGCAATCCATTTTGATTTGTGGTAAATTTTGCGGAGATAAAGATCATATTATTGAGGAGTTAATTTGTTTAAAAATCACAAATCCTAGGCATAGTTCTCTCAATTTATTTTCCTTGCATCATATTCGCATCTTCATCACTGCATTGTATATTTTTTTTCGACACAGAAATTAATCGACCATGGATTGATTATTTAAATTGATTCAAAACCACGCAACTAAAAATCACCGTTCCCTGAGTTCGACCTTGGTAAACTTGCCAAGTAAAAATACTACACAACATTCGAAGATTGTGGTATTTTGACAACCGAAATCCGCTTCCTATACTACAATTCATCTTTATTAAAGAGGTAGATTTCGCGATCATCAGGTCCCCCAACGGAATTCGGGATGGTCTCATCGGATACCGGGCTGAGGGCAGTCATACCAAATCCCGTTGACATCCATCAATGGCTCTGCATCGTACTTGGGTGGCAGGAGCACTGCCAGAGGCTGATCCGGCTGGTATACCACCATCTGCAAGTCTGGAGATGGTGGTGACTGGTAGGTGGGTTGCGACTGCTGGTACGACTCCGCCTGTACAAGGTGAACCTGTCTAGGCTGCTGGTGTGAGCTGGAGTGCTGGGACGAGCTGCTGCTGCTGCCGGAATCGCCTCACGACTGAAGACGGGGCTGGGAAGCCGTCTGTGCCTCCTGGAGACACATGAGCTAGGTCTTCATGTTGCTCAGAGTCTGTGCCATCTGCTCCATCTGAGTGATGTCCTGGCACTGCTTCTTCTCAATCAACTCCATCCGGTCCAGCTTCTCGCTGATGATCCCCACGTCCGTAGTTGATGACTCTGCCTGTGCTGTTACTACTGCGGACGAACTGGAAGGACCGACGTCGACCCGTGCTATCCTCTGGTACTGCACGGTCTGTGGCTGTTGGGGTCTGCCCTGAGTATACAACCGGGTCTGGGACATCACCATGTAGTTCTCGACTATCTCCTCGTAGATGGCCCAGACCTGGTTGTGATCCTTGGCGAAGTAAGACCCGCCACAAGAAGCGTTCACCAAGCCCTGAAGCTCTGGTGTCAGCCCACTGAAAAAGCTCTGCACGAGGTTCGGCTTGGAAATGTCGTGGTGCGGGCATCTATCAGTTAGCTCTCTGAACCTCTCCCATGCCTCATGGAACTGCTCGTTGGGGAGCATGGAGAAGTTGTTGATCATGGCTCTCGTGGCATTGGTCTGCCTGAGTGGATAGTACTTATGCAAGTACTCGGTGCGGAGCTGCTCCCAAGTGTAGATAAACTTCCCCAGATGTTTCAGCCAGGTGGCTGCTCTGTCTGCCAAAGAAAAGGGGAAGGCAATCATCCTGATGGTGTCCTGGTCCACCTGACGGTTGTGGACAGTACTGCAAATCATGAGAAACTCCTGGAAGTGGAGATGGGGCTCCTCGGTGGCGAGCCCATGGAAACGGGGGAGGAGCTGCAAGGTGTTCGGGGGGAACTTGAAGTCCCCCACGATAGCTGGTAGCACAACCCAGTGATGCATCAGTGTCGATCCGAGGTTGTGCAACACCCGCATCGATCTCGGTGGGTCTCCTGCTCCTGCCGCGGCGGCTGCCGCTGCGGCGGCGACTGCTACGGCTGCTGCGGCTACGGTTGCTGCATCATCTGGGACTCTCGGCCCGTCTCTGTGCTGCTCTCGCTCTGCTCTCATCTGCTTCATCTCTCTCCTCATGTCCAACATGAAAGCTCCCTGATCCCTCAACTGTTGTTGCACTGTCTCGAGGGAGGCGATCAGGGTGGAATCATACTCAGGTTTGGAGAGCTGGTCTTGGCTCTCGCGAACCAACCTAGATGAACGGGTAGATGCACCCGAAAGCGGTGCAGCTAGAGGCTGTCTAAGAGATCGTCTGCCCATCATCTTGATGTAGAGAGTAAGGCGGATGAGATCTGGAGAAACTATGATCACAAGCAAACCCCAACTTCACCAACGCAACGCGAGCTGAAGATCGTGAAGGCTCGGTCAATTATCTTGTAAAAATTTTATTTTGGTGAACAATCAATATATCAGAGCGATTACGTGACCTGCTGGGATACCCGATACTTTCCCAATCGACTGTCCCGCACAGAAGAGTCGGTAATCAGTCGAGAATAGTATCGGAGGGCTCTACCTAGTGTTCGGGTCACTCTCTCGCACAATCAAACCAAGCAATGAGGGTGTTGCTCTCCCAAAGACAAGTTTTTAAATCAAGTGTCTTTTAGTGATCAATAGTTTTAGTAGTCCCAATTTTATGATATTTCTTTTTAGGATTTTTTCAATAAAAGAAAAAACGCCTAACGAATTTTTCGGTTCTCTTGGTTATTAAGTCAAAAATAGAGGGAGAAGACGAAAAAGCGAATGCGCGATAAAATCAATGATGCATGCAAAGTAAGGAAGGCGTACCCGACTCCAGCACTCTACATGCAATATGATCCGCACAGAATTGAAAGACAGAAAGTAAACTACCTATATGGTGCAGCGGAAAAAGACGAATCCCTAAGCAGGCAACTTCTACTCGAAAGAACCGTCTAGCTGGTCACCAGCCTTCGATCCAGAGAGTCCGGTCTCGGTCTACCCCTCCTCCTCCCAACAAATCGGGTTCAGGAGCAGCGCTTGGCAGGGCAGGTTGCGGCACGTAGGCTCAAAGGAAAATGAGTCAGCTATTTTTATTAGTCTTTTATTAGTAGGTCCAATTAACGATCTATAGGCATAAGCAGTCTATTAGGTGTTTGGATCCTACTCAGTACGGCACAGTCAAACGGAAAGTCCTAAATCTAGGGGCTCGAGAAAAACCGCGTAAAACCGTAAAAGGCAGCGAAAAACAAAAGCCGTGAAAAAGCCGTGAAAAACCTAAGGGTCCCCCGAGCACACCGGTGCTCGGCGAAACAGATCCTGAGAAACTGTCCAAGTCCTGCTGAGTGTCCCTGTGTTATTACAATTCAAATCAAATGTGCTAAAATAAACCTAAACTACTCCTCTCTCACTCAGCTACTCTCTCGCTCTCTCCTCTGGCTCCGTGCAGAAGGGAGCCACCTCCAAATCCCGCGGTTGCGTCGGCCTCTCGAGAGTCGCCACCTCGGTCCTCGGGCCCTCGTAAGAAAGCAGACAAAGTGTCACAGACCAAAAATAATCAAATAAAAGCAAGAAAGATAAACAGGGGTATATGTGCAAAATGGCAAATAAAATAAACAAGCAAAATCAAACAAAAAAATAAAAGAAAAATAAAAGAAAACAAAAATAAGAGAAAAAGAAAAAGCTGCAAAAAGCCGCGGACTCAGAAAGAGCCGCGGAAAGCCGCGAAAAAGAAAACAAAAAGAAAATGAAAAATAAAGAAAAAGACTACTAAGATGTGCTCCCCGGCAACGGCGCCATTCTGATAAGCCAAATTTCCTAATGATCCAGATCAGGTAAAAATATCACTCGGGTCGTTGCGACCTAGATCGATAAGAATCTCAGCTCAATCAAGAAAATTAAGTGTAGACCACCAAAATCAGATAAAAAATCAAAGAAACACGATAGTGGTCCTGGCTATTGGATTAGCCTGGTATAGCGACCAGGGTCGGACTCAGGGAGCACGTGATGGCCTCGCGGCCTACGAAGTAGTCTAAAAAAATAAAAGAAAAGAAAAGTCTTTTTGGTGGATTTTTAATGCTTTTATATTTTTTTGGATTTTTTAATGAATTAAGAAACTAGAAAAGCAAGTAAACAAGCTAATACAAGCAATTATTTAATGACCCAAAAATTCAAATAAAAATATTTTTATGTTCTTTATATTTTTTACTGTTTTTGGTTAATTTTTGGTATTTTTTGATTTTTATTGGATTTTCTAAAAATCAAACAAGGCAGAAAATAAAAGGTATTGTCCAGTCAGGTGTCAAGGGCCAAATTAAAATGCAAAATGGCTCTATTAACACCTGAAGGTAATTTTCCTATATAGTAGAAAACACAAGGAAAATTTAGGCACCAGAATTGTTAATTTTTTGTTTTTTATTTTATTTATTAGACTTTTTATGGGTTTTTAGGGGTTTTTTAATTTTTATGGGTTTTATGAAGTAAAAAATGACCAAAATTGGTCGGAAAATCAAACAAGGCAAAATAAACACTGCCTAATTTTTTGTAATTTTTAGAGGTGTTTTAATATTTTTTTGTGAATTTTAAAGTTAGACAGTAATAAAAATACTTATTTTTGAATTTTTAAAAATATCAAATGAAATCAAAAATGTCTCCAAAAATTAAAGAAAATTTTACACCATGGCAGGAGCCATGTGTCCAATTTTCATTAAATTTGGAGTTAATTTGCTATTTTATCAAAAATAAAAACAAAGGCACTGTGCACAAGGACCTAACTGCAAATAAAATAAAACCATGGGCCCCTTGGATAACAAGCCTGGAAAATATGGGGCTAGAAATGCAAAATGTCCCCCGGCCCACGCACGATACACGTGACTCAGGCCTGGGAGGACCAATTTGCCATTCCTATTTGTAAAAATATAAACTGTAACAAGCCAAAAACGCAGGGTAAAAACTGCAAATACACCAAATATCACGTGTTGATGCACGTTTCCACAACACACAGGGGTATAAATGAGAATCAAATAAACAGAAGGGTCCTCTATGCAATATTTACAAAAATAAAAGAACTATAAAATGTATTTACAGTGCTAAATAGTAATGCAGGAATTAGAAGGGCCTAAGAGCAATTACCCCTTTATTAAATGTCGAGGGCCAAATGCGCGCCACGTGCTGGATCTGACGGTCGAGAAGGCGTGACGCACAACGAAGGAAACCCTCGGCGCGATCGAGCGGCTGAGACACTTCCACGTGGAAGATCAAGCGGATGGGGTGCGACGTGGGTCTGCGAACGGACTCAGCACGAATCGAACGGAGGTGTCACCACGTAGGAGATCGGACGGCTACGATGCAAACTGGAGATGGAGGAGGATCGAACGGCTACAGAGGATGGTCGAAGAACTGGACTCCGGCGAGGTTCGCCGGGCTCATGCTAGCGCTGGAGACCTCCTCGGAGGCCACTGCTGATCGGAGAAGATGCGTGGGGGCCTCCCGCGTCTAATGGCACCCTCCGATGATACAGCGGAGCTCCAGAGAGCTTAGGCCACGCCGGCGGAGGAGAAGCTGCTGCTCCAAAGAGTCGGAGCCCTCAGATGGGCTCGAAAGAACCTGAAAAGTACGGTAACAGACTCGCGGGTCGAGGGCATATTGCCTCGACCCTATAAGTGGGGGTGAAGGTGGTCGGTGCAGCGGGGCGTGCGAGCTCCGGCGGAGCGACGGCGATGGAACTCGAATCCCAGCTCTTGTGCGAGCTGGGTTGTATGGGTGGGTGGAGAACGTGCGCGGAGGAGAGGCGAATATGTGGGTCGACTCCGATGGTCGAACGGATGGCTACGGTGATCGGAATCGGCGACAAACGGCGACGGGTCGATTTGGGGGAAAATGGTAATTCGGGAAAAAGAGGAAGGAGAAGGGATACCTGATGGATGCAATCGACTGTGGAGGAGCAGGGGGTGCTCCAGGTCCTTGCCTCGAGGACCGTCGGTGTACGAGGCTCGAGCGTCACCTCCAGGCGGCGCACGGCGGCGCGTAGCTGCCGGATCGATGGTCGACTCGTCTCCTCCTCGCTGCAACACTGCCTGGAGCGAGTTGTCACTCTCGCGGAGGCGATGGAGGTCCTTGGGTGGAAAATGAATGATCAAAGATGAGTGAGGAAGGAGGAAGAGCTAGGACTTTATACGATGGGAGGTCCGGGAAGAAAGGGTCGGGTCCGGCTTGGTGAAGCACGGACCCCTAGGCACGGTGTCGGGCGAGGTTCCCGGATAACTGGCGAGTAATTAGGACCCGTGATTTGGAGGAATGGTGATCGGGTCAAGGAGGGATAATTAGGAGAAGATGGGTCCGGGAAGAGGATCCGCGGGTCTATGGTCCAAAGGGGGGAGTTGACCGGGGGGTCAACGTCCCCCGTGGACCAATGGGGACAGGCCACGTGGAAATGTTTTGAAAATTCAAAAAAAATAATAAATGACTGATTTATTAAAAACTCAAAATATGAAAAATGTTTGTTTTAATTTTTTCTATTTTTTATGATTTTTAATTAATTTTTCAAAATAAAAATAAGGTATTTACACTAGGGTGTTATATATAGGTATATATACAATATGGATTTTTAATTTTTGATTTTTAATTTGTTATTTTTGTACATTTTTATTCCCATTTCATATTTTATTTATTTATAGCATAAAATTAGGAATAAAAGAATATTTTTATTTTATTTTTATTATTTATATACAAGGGTGAAATAAATAGATATATACAAGTATATACATGGTATATGTACAATATTCTTTTTGGTTTTTAATTTTGTTCTTTTTATTTTATTTTTGTTTTCATGGTTTTTATTTTATTTATTCACACCATAATAGATAGAATATATACAAATTTTATGGAAATTAATTTATTTATTTACAAGTCTAAATAAATAGGGATAGGTGTGCTAGGTACAAGGTGAATATATACAAGTGACTCTTTTTATTTTCTTTTTAATTTTTTCAATTTTTGTTTTGATTTTGTATTTACAAATATTTAAAACTATACACAAAAACCATTTTATTTTATTTTTAGAGTAAAATATATTTATTGTATTTACAGGTATATTTACACACATGAGCTCCCTATCTCTCTCTACTTTGGTTTTTATGCGGTCAGGCCCATGCTGAGCCCTCCCTTGGGATTAGGTTGCTCAATATTTATTCTAAATATTTACCTCTTTTTCTTTTTAATCTTTATTCTTTTATTTTTGCATAAAAACATGCTAATTATTACTTTTTACACCATGCATGCTTTTGGTAATTATTTGTATTTACACATATCAACATGTATTTGCAAAGGTTTTTGTAGCTAAAATATAAGAATAAAGAGTGATGAATGAGTATTCATCAGTACATAAGGAGTTTTTCCTCTTGAGCTAGTAGATTGTCCCTCTTTTGAATTATTTTGCAACCCCACAACATCCTGTCTTTAGACCTCAATGCTACTAGATCAAGTTGAGATGCACTATCCTCCCTAGAGGAAGACAGATATTCCCACTAGTTGTTGCATACCCATGTGCTACCCAAAGCCAAAAGATTAAGCATCCTCACTACCTCCTCCACGAAGAGCTACTTAGAGTGCTTGTCCAAGATAAGCCACGGTCTAGAAGAATCATGTGTGTGTCGTTAAATATTCTACTTAGACTAATCAAGATGGCATGTGAACATAGTCTTATGGACTTCAAAGAATTAAGTCGCTAAGTCTTGAAATGCCTTAATTCCATTTCTTATAAATTTCCTCTGAAATTAAGTGGATTAAGTCCAACTATGCTCCATTCTTCAATTTTATTCGAGACTTAGTTTAAATGTCAATATTATCCTAAAAAATGTACATGCAAATGTAAGAAATATATACAATGCATGAAAGGAAGCAAAATCTTTTTTGTGAAACAATTTTCTAATTTTGAACTTTTTATGGATTTTTTGAAAAAAATGATGCACAAGTAAAAAGATTTTTTTGAATTTTAATTATGCAATTTTTATAGACTTTTAGTTTTGTACTTTTTAGGAATTTTTTTAATAAGGGTTAGGGTTAGTAGATAAGATACACATGTTTACAAAAGAGTGAGTCAATTATTTACAAGGATTAGGTGAAAGGATTTACAACTTGAGTGTTAGAAATTTATACAAGTATATATATACAGTTGGTAAATAATTTCATGGGTAATGCATACAATTCTCAAACATATTTGAAAAGAATTTTCAAATATATTTGAAAACTATAGTCCAAAATAATTTTTTCAAACAATTTTACGAATGTTTGAAAACTATTTTGCAAATATTTTTCAAATAGTATATATAGATTTTTTTTCAAAATAACTTTTCAACCATTTTCAAAACATTTGCAAATAGTTTTACGACATAATTTTATTTCACACAAAGAAAAGAAAATTTTTACAAACCAAAGATATTTTTACAAAGGTTGAAAACATTTCTCAAAACATTTTCCAAATAGTTCTCAATAGATTTTCAAACTACTTTCAAAATATTTTTCAAAATATTTTAACCTAACTTATTAATTAATATATACAAAAAGAAATTTGAAGAAATATCTGCATCTTTTTATTAGTTGATTTTACTAAATTCTACATGTATTCATACAATATTTTAGCCATATTATTTAAAAATACAAAAGTACGAGTTATGGATAAAGTATATACGCAGTATATATGACACCTCCTTTACTTAGCTCGAACTATGTCCTCGTAGTGATCAAAGAGCTGCAAAGGAAGACATAACTCGTGCTAAGTATAGAAAAGTGAAAAAGAATATATACAATAATGACTCAAAGAATAAGAAATGAATGGAAGTCGATAATCCCACCTATACTTAGGATCAAATAATCCTAAGTATAGAAGATTGTAGAAATGGCGATAACCGAGGAAGAGATCAACTTGCCCCCCTATACTTAGGGTAGAATAGTCCTAAGTGTAGAATATCAGCAAGTTGAGGGACAAGCAAGAGATCACAAAAATAAAAACACATAAGATGATGCTATGAACAACATCACTCCACCGTACTTAGGGTAGAGTATCCCTAAGTATAAGCAATAACATGAGTGATTAACAGGACAAATATGAACAACACAAATCTTTCACCCCCCCTATACTTAGGATAGAGTACATCCTAAGTATAGCACACAGATACAAACAACAGGTGAATGGTAAATGGAAGAAGGAAGGAGCAAATCAAGACGAAACACATATATACAAGGTAGACATTGTTGAGGTGCCTCTCAACAAGCGCTAGAGTTTACGCCCCTAGTTGGGCGCAAAGGCTAGGATAACGAAGAATCAAGGTTTAGGATGGCATCTGTAATGTGAATACCGTACTATCGTTGTTGTCTCGGTGTGAGAACAACAACGTGGTAAAAAATGTGAATGAGGACACCCAGATAGGCAATCAGGCGGGTGTCTGCTATCGAGTAAATAGAGGAGAAAATGAAATCAGGTGTCGGTAGCGCAAAAGAGATCTTTGGCTCAAGATCTGAATAGAGTGAAATGGCAGAGCTGAAGAAATAAAATGTGGATAAAGAAGGATCAGTCATGGAATCCTCCACGTCAATCACCATCTCGAAATGATATGGATGATCAAATTCAGGAGACTTACTAACATTCGATGCACATAATGTAGAAAAATCAGGTAATCCGTCGAATATCTCAAATATCAAATCGTCCTCGTGAAGGTCATCGAGGAGAGACAACTCAAACTCAGAAGAAAAGTTAGAAGACTCGGTCTCGTGATCCGACATATCGGATGCACAACCAGGGAGTGAAACCGAGTGCACAGTACACACCGCCCAAAGATAACCCTCGGGGAGATGTGAGAAATCAGGATGATTCGAGGAAGAAAACGAATGATTATAATCAAATAATGGGTTCTCTCTCGAAGTCATAGAAAAACCGTCCAATGGATTAGGATATGTAAGCTCATAGAAATCTAGCTCCATATCAAAGAGATCATTATTCTGCCAAAGTTAAGAGATCTGAGCCACATCCAAAGGACTGATGCACTTTGAATTTTCAGATTCCCACCATGATGAATAATTAAATCAGATTAGGGTGGGAGGGAGGGATTAAGGAGAATGTGACTGCTACTGAGCTAGAGAGAAAAGATCGTAACTAACTCAACACTAAGCACAAACAAAAACAATGCAAACCCCCAATTCACCGACTCAATGCAATGTGAAGACTGTGAAGGTTCGGTCAATTATCTCATCAATTTTAGAGTTAGGTGACCAAAAACAAAATTGTATAAACACGTAGGAAGGCTTGGGATTGGGGCACTAATCCTTAGTGTGTACATGGCAAATAAAACGTGAATACAATTAGGGGATTGCTCTCCCAAGACAATGATATGAGTCAATTACATTTAATTTTAAGGGTCCAAGTGATATTAGCAGTCCCAATTTTTAATTCTTCGATTTTCTCCTTTTTGTATTTTTAATAAGAATGCATGAATCCTATTGGGAATCAATTCCTTTAGCAAGATAGGTTATCAAAATCAGATGGAGAGAGTCGGAAAAGCAATGCGAGGCGAAATCAATGATGCATGCTAAAGCGTAAATGCTCGCCTTGCCTCCAGCTCTCTACATGCAAGGATGTTAAGCATAATTGAAACCTATCTATTTGCAAATGCAAGCTGATGAAATTGCCCTAGGTACAGAAATTGCTATTAGGTGAAGCACAAGTGCTAATCACTCGGAAATGGAATCCAAAAGTTCGGTCTTGGGAAACTCTTTGGTGCTCACCACAGTGAGTCCTGCAAGCATCATGTAGAGTCCCTCTCGACGCTCGATTCCAAGTCTAAATGAGAAGCAAGTCAAAATTTGACTAAGTCCAAACGAGAATAATAGGTGTAGGAAAATATAATTAAGTGTTTGGTCTTAATCTATCGTCAAGCAAATCCTACAACTAGGGCTCAATTACATAAAATAAAGATAACAAAATCAGGAAACAAATGAAAAAAGGTGAAAAAAGTGACAAAACCGATGAGGTCCCCCAAGTGCACCGGTACTTGGCGAAACAGACCCCGCAAACAAGGTATAGTGTCCATTTTTTTAGGAATTTTGAATGAATAAAATGCTAAAATAAATCAAAAACTATCTATGTTCCAATTGATGGTCTCCTATAAATCTTCTTCTCCTCCTCCTACGCTCTCATGCGGCTATGGGGAGAATCAAGCCGCCTCTGCTTCGCTTGGGTGTGTCGGTGCTCCTAAGAGTGTCGCCCTCGCTCATCGTGTCCTCGCTAGAAAGACAAGATAAAGAATGTGTAAGAAACACAATTATAAAAATATGAGCACAAATGAATGAAATAAATATAACGAATATGGACAATGAATTAATGTGGTAAAATATAAACAAAAATTTACAACAGACAATAGTAGGTCAAAAGAGAAACCTAATTAACCTCATTGTACCTCCTCGGCAACGGCATCATTTTGTTGAGAGAGATCTTCGGGGTTTTTTATTTATTAAAATAAATGTGTCGTCGTAACTCAAATAATCCCTAAACAAAAATTATTTAATTTGATTCTCAAAGTAAATTAATTACAAAAATAATATAGCAAGAGAAAAGTGTTATTTAATTAACATGTATATCAACAAGATCGAACTCAGGGAGGCTACAATCCCGAGGGTTATTATATCAATGAGAAATCAATGAAATAAATAAAGGAATTTTGTGAACACTCTTCTAGGTTGTGATATTTTGATTTTGTTATTTTTATATTTATAGTTTTTTATTTTTAATGGTTTTAAATTTTTGCAAATTTTAAATTTTCAAGAAAATAATTTTCAGTCAAAGTGAATATAAAAAATGAGAATGGCTATTTTTTGGATTTTTCAAATAAATAAAAAATGCTCAAAATGTCAAAATAAAAATTTTTGTGTTTTGTTATATTTTTACTGTTTTTAATTATTTTTAGAATATTTTTCAAATTTTTAAGATTTTTTAAATGAATAGAAATTGGAGAAAATTAAATAGTGAATATACATGACTATTTTGCAAGTTAAAAATAGCAAACAAAATAAAAATTACTAAATTTATTTTTATTAAAAACTATAGGAAATTATCTACAAAAAGGAAGTGATATCGTAATTTTTGGATTTTTTTCTAGAATTTTTTATGCTTTTTCTAAGATTTTTTATATTTTTCATTTTTTTAGCTTTAAAAATATTTAATGCACTAAAATTGGATAGAAAATTAAATATACAAAAGGAAGCTAATCTAACTTTTTTAGAATTTTTGACGCAATATTCAATTTTTTATGATTTTTCGAATTTCAAACAGGGAAAATGCAGGGTTTTTGATTTTTTTAATATTAGCAAATGGCAATAAAATGCACTAAAAAATTATGCTATAAGTAGACAAGTAACATGAATCTAACTTGAATTTTTGAGACTTTATTGACGACAAATGATATGTATTTCAATAAGAAAAAGCATGCAAACTAAAGTCTGAAAACAGGGACTGAAATGTAATTTTGTTATTGTTTTTGCATCAAAAAATAACAAGAAATAAAAACGGGGAAATGCAAATTACCCAGTGCGTGCGTGCAATGCACGTGATTGAGGCTCTGGTTGGGGATCTTTTGCAAATGTTATAAATCCGGAGGGATCATATGTAAATTTACCCAAAAATAAATATAGTTTTTAAACTGGTCGTTGTTCCTTCTTGTATGCCTTCGCAAAGGGGAGTAAGGGGGTCGCCACCCCTTCGTTTCTTCTCCAAGTAGTTCTTGTTGTTGCTCTCTTCTATTATTTCGTACCATGCTCCTTAGTGTTTCTGCCATACACAGGCTATTTAAAGCATAACTATAGGGGGTCGTACCAGTTTCTCTCCTCATACTTTTCTTCCTCTGTATGCTTTTGTGCGAGCTATGTCTTTCATTTACTTTGTGCCGTAAGGACATATCACAAGTTAAGTATAGGGGGTGGATGTATACATTGCATATATACTTCTTACATATCTTGTATTTTCACATGTTTTACTTATTATTATAGGGTATGGGTATGGAGATTTAAAATTGATTTGTAAAATATTTGGAATTTTTTTCTATTTGGCATGGTTTGTAGAAATATTTTGCAAATTGTTTTGAAAAAGGGGTACAAATTATCTCGATACCTTGTTTTTTGAAAAAAACTTTAGAAAAAATAAAAAACCAGTAATTAATAAGTTGGCATTTTATCTGACACCTATGCATTCACACAGGGCTTGAAAAGTTCTTAACACTTAGTTTTTATGATCCTTTAATCGAGTTAACTAGCCTTAATCATTAGGGTTTTATGACTTAATAATTCACACTTTTCTACTTTAAAAGATATATGTGTTATATGGCATGTTTAGTCTCTACCTTAAAGAATATGACCTACACCCCACATGCATGACTGCAAATATAAAGCGATGAGTTGAGGTTTCACTTGAGGAACTAGGATGGAGGATTTGAGTTTGAACCTGATTTTATGATGTTAGAGGATGGGATAAAGTCAATGAAGACTTCATGAAATCTGAGAGTAAATAACCTTAACCGGTATGAGAACATGTTCTTGTACTAATCCTGTGAGATTGCCATAAGTGCCAGGGTGTGATGAAGCATTAAAAATGTTGACAAGTGTGTGCCAATATTGGTAAAATCAGTGGAGCTAGCCAAACAGAAAAAGAAATATGTTGTTGAAAAGCTCATACACTACAAAGTCATATACAAAGAGCTTCCACCAAAGGTGAGTGCTACCGAACTTTTAAAAGTGTCCACTTGGACCAAAATCTTAGGCTTTTATGAGTTAGGATAGCAACATAAAAGAGATCTGCATCGTATAGTGGTACAAGCCTGGGTGTCGAAGGTATAATAGATACTCAAAAGAGACATACCCCGATGCATTCCCATAAAACAAGTGCAGCCGACTCAGCATTCTCTTGACGGGCACACTGATCAGCACCAAAAGTATACACATGTTGTGTTAATAAGGCACTCGAAAAGATCATTGTTCCAATAAGAGGAATAAAAAGACACAATCCTATTCCCTCCATATGGCCTTCCATCTATCCTTTTAAGACTAACAACTAAAGAGACGGTGGATTGAATGCAAGAATCGATCTATTCCCTAGTATTGAAGATTGGGTCTTTAGGGGAGTCTCTAGGACTGGAACCTTGTGTGACGTTTCAACTATACGCTTATAAATGCAGTCGACACTTATTGTCATATCCCTTATTATATATGTATACACAGAGACTCTGATAATTAGGGAAGTTGAGTTCCTTTTGACTAGGGCTTGGTTCAACTTAGAATTGTAGGATCACTAAAACCGAGAGTTCTGAATGCATCATGCCTTGTATATTCACATGCACAGTCAAGGATTAAACTTACTCATTCTTTATTTGCTAGAGGATGAGCAAGGTTTAATTATAGGGGGTTATAAATCATGATTTATCATCATCATTATTATTTTATATCCAACTAGCTTAAAAAATCAATAAGATTCATCAATAATTAACTAACATTGTCAATTAACTCCTTATATATAATTAACCATGATTATTATACATAAAAAATCTATTATTGTGCCTTTATTTTCTGTATTT
This sequence comes from Ottelia alismoides, assembly GCA_037367405.1. Classification (NCBI taxonomy): domain Eukaryota; kingdom Viridiplantae; phylum Streptophyta; class Magnoliopsida; order Alismatales; family Hydrocharitaceae; genus Ottelia; species Ottelia alismoides. The sequence continues at coordinate 731,194 of JAZKJV010000542.1, read as the reverse complement.
TCTTAATATTAAAAATCCCATAATAATGAAGTTAATATTGTATATATTTTAACTTTATTCATTAATCAAAAATACAAAAAATAACAAAAAGAAAAGGAAAATAAGTATTTTTTATTAAATTAAACATACATGCAAAAATATTAGTCTGTACATATTAGGTTTTTAGATGTTGAGCTCTCCATAAAAGTTGTTGTAGATCTCAAAAAGATCTACAACTTTCATGTTGAACAAATTTTTATTTGAGTCATTTGATATTTCTTCTTGATTTATCTTTACTTTTTATCATTTCATTAATTCTCACTAGGCCACGTGGCACCTTCAGCTCCAACCACGTGGCCCGGCCCTTCTTTGTTAGTTGCCCTCCATATGGATCGTCTGATCATCTTGATCATACAATCCCAAACCCATCCAGTATGGATCCTCCAGGACCCTTTGATCTCTTTGATCAATGCATCTGAGCCACCCACTTCCGTCTACCTAGCAGTTGTCCGACGACCCTCGAGCCATCGTCCTGGCCAGTTGCCTTGAAGTGACTGAGCCTCGTCACTAAGCAGCAGAAGCTCCCATGTGGACCCAAGCTTCATATCAAATCCAAATCGGTCTGAGCACTTGCGCGGTACATGACTTCCTAGGAATTTGCAGTCGCACCCTGACGCCTTCGAGTACTTGTAAATCAGTCCAAAGAATGCGGCAGTCATGATATGCTGGGAAAACTTGAAGATAAGCCATGTGCTTTTATTTAATTCTTAGTATATCCCTGTATATGGGTATTTTGCACAATATGCCCTAGGGGCTTGTATATATTGCATTTTAGTCCCTATTTTGGACTTAACTATGAACCTTTGTTATGTTTTGTAAAGTTTTCTTTGCATATATGCCCCTGACTTTTTTATTAAATATTTTGAGCATCTTTGAATCTAAATTAAATGAAATTGTTTTTGTTCTAAAGGTCTCTTCATGCTCTTTCATGTGATATATGTAACTCTCTATTATGGTTTGATGGATTAAAATTTCGAGAGATTAATTGACCTTGAAACATTATTTAAATTACCCAATGATCATGTTTGGAAGTTTTAATGCAGCATTAAGCCCCTGATTTACCTTAACTTCATTGAATATAAACAGAAACTTAGTACAATTCATTCTGAATAAGTATTTCCTTACTAGCATTAGATTAAGGAGCTTACATATGTTGAGTTATTAATTATTAAATCATTTGGTGCATTTAAGAAATGATGTGAATCGGAGCTTGAAATTTAGTCAATTTTTGGATACATTTAAGAAGATTAATTTCAGAATTAAATCATTAAATCATGAGCATATTTTGTGAGTGAGTCCTTATTTTGTGATTTGCATTATTTTGTGCATTCATTAGCATTTTGTTGCGCTTGATTTATATGCATAAAATCGATAAAAAAATCAGTGATTCCATATTATTGTGTGCATCACTTGACCTAAATACACATTAGAGTAATCTAATAGATATATTTAGATCATGGTTAGATAAATTGATGAGCTCGTGTCTCTAAGTTCGACCTTGGATTTACCCAGGCAAAAATGTTTAACTGAGCCACTCCTCACAGAGATCTTTGCTCGGTTCCAATTGACTCGCATTCGGCTGCACTATAACAATTCATTATTAGCATAATCGGATGGTGATTCGTCAATGATATAGAAATTGATTTTGCATGCAAGATACCAGACGATCTAAATCGTGAATTAACAAGAAAATGATGAACGCACACAACCATAGTTATAATAACTTGTTTCTACATAATTACAAGTTACAAATATGTGTTCAACTCATAAAGCATTTGTTAATTTTTACAAAGTATTAACTCTTTCTTGAAAATAAGTCTAACTTTGTTAAAGGTATGTTACAAGTTACAACATCGTCTGCATAACATGTGTCTAATTAATATATATTTGTATATATAGCTAGATAGATGTATAAGTTTTACATGAGATAATTACCAATTTTGAATATTTTTGCATGAATTACAATTAACTAAGATTGGAATATTTTTGCATGAAGCACAATTAACTAAGATTGCAATGAATATTCACAAGAAAATGGTATTGGATTATTTGATACTAGATGAAAAATATATATAGTCAAAACATTAATGAATGGTAATATTCAAAGTCAAACTAGTAATATGTAATAAAAGAAATCAAAGGTGTGCCAACATTTGACTAATAAGACATTGAAAAACAATCAAATACTTCAATAAAATAGACCAACTAAAATCATGTATAAAACGAGATTTCACTTTTCATGTGATATTGCATGCATTATGGTTGGCATTGATTCCAGCCCTATAGTGTATTTAGTTTGAAAAAATTGTGTGAACACACATCAACGCGGAGGGGAGAGATCCGTACTTTCGAGGGTCATTCCTCAAATATCTCCTCCACCTCAAAATCGATGATTTTGGGGTGTTTCACATGAAACAAACGCAGGCACTGTGTGGACCTCGTCATGCACTTCAAAATGGTACCTCCGTATCGTTGATCGGAGGTCAGAAAAGTTGCCAGCGATAGAGCTTCGGTGAGGTTTTCCGGCGGCATTCTAATGAACCCATTTAGTGAAGCGGGCTAAGTGTTCTAGCCACTTGGCTTGTATAGGGTCCGTATTGCGGATCAAAAAGGCGTAAACAATCTTGTTTCGTATGTAACTTCCGCATACGTTGTCTATTTTTGATGTTCCTGGGCTCATTGGTTAGGTCTCAAAGAGTACTACTATGCATAGTTATTTGCCTAAATTGGATGTCGGTTTAGTTTGAAAAATCAAGTTTTTTATTTTTGATAATAATCAATCTCAGCTTCAAAATGCTAAAATTGGTCAATTAGGCTCTGATCTCCAAAATCCATATGTATTTAATAATTAATATAGTATCATTAACATTCATACATGTGTAAATAATATTTGTATTTCATCAGGCATAATTGCATAAAATAAGGAACCAAAATCCAAGTGTAAATTGACCTAAAAAGAAGCTAAATTCTCTTATTTTTTATTAATTCATCCTAATTCTGATTGACCTAAAACTACCTCCATTGTGCAAATATGGCTAACAAGAATAAAAAATACAAAAATTTGCTAACTTAAATAAGTGTCAAATAAACCCAAAACCTAATTCCACATCAAACGAACTAAAATGCACATATCTTCCTCATACAGTGTTTGATTTTGGTCTACTCACTTTTAAAGTACTCCATTTTCAAATACCTTCAAATCAAGACTAATTTCATAAAATTCGAAGCTCATATGAGAAAGTTGGGTTTTGGGCCTCATTTGCGCATTTAATCTTTTTGCAATTTTTGACCTATGTTTTTATGTACATAATTAACCCATTTAGTTTTATTTCTTTTCATTTGTGTTCTTTGATGAAAGTTTTATCAAGTGGCATAAAAATCCAAATCCAAATCAAGACTAAAATCAAAGGAACTACTATGCCCGAGTAACCTTTGTGTGTTTGTACAAAAATCTCTTATTTCGTGCTTCTATTTTATTTTCTTATTTTCTTATTTATTAAAAATAAAAAAATAGATTAATGTGTAACTAAGTATCTTTTATTTTATAGTGTTTTTTTTCTATATTTTCTATCCTCCTTAAAAATTACAAAAAAATACAAAAAATCCCCAAAAGCTGGTTTTCTATACACATGGAGAACCACCAAAAATGCCACTTTGTACAGATGACCTCTTTTACTCCTGATTCCTTCATGAAAGTTGTTCTCATCAAGACGAACAACTTTTGTGAAGGAAATTTTTCAATCTGAGATCTCCTTTTATTTCTTATATATTTTTCTTTCCCTTTTTGATTTTGAATTTTTTGGTGACACGTGGCAGCCCCTGAGCGTGCCACGTGTCACCTGCCCATCAACACTCTCTAGGTCACGTGCTCCGCACCTGACCCCCGCCCCCCTCCCCTTCCCAGAACTGCGGCCTCCATCTCCTGTAACGACCGCCTCATACCTCTGCCGTGACCATTGCGCCTCTTCCACCCTCGTGTAACCCCCGACGGCACAACTCCCCCTTGTCAGCCATTTCTTCCTCCTTCATCAAGTAATGCATCTCCATCCAGCTCCTTTAAATTCCATTGTCGGCCTCGTCGCACCCTTCATCCGCCATCACCCTCCAGTGGCAATCCACTAGTGACAGCAGTAGGTTATCCTTCGACAATGATGATGAGGGTTCCTAGGCGAGATCCAGAGGTCCCTGCCGACCCCTGTTGTCGCCTCGCTTTCACGAGCGGTTGAGCTTCGCCGTGCTTCACCTGCGGTTGAGGTGAAGATCGAAGATCGCCTTACACAACTCCAACCTCCCATGCAAACCAAATCACCTTCTCTCTTCTCCTTGCTTCTTACCCAATCGGCCACCAACTCCGCCCGTCGCACGCTCGTCTCTACCTCTAGTCTTCACCGCCTCCGACCGTAGATCCCCACGCACACCTCTTCCTGGAGCTACGACCTCCATGCTCACCAAGTTCTGCTTCTACACCCCTCCCATCATACGCAGCCGGCTCGTCGAGGTTGAACTCCAACCTCCGCCATCGCAGATCGCCCACCCTCACCACCGAGCTCCTTTGGTCGTGTGTCGACTGGTTGAACTCCGCCTCTAGCACCAGTCGTACCTCATTTGTGCCCACCACTACCCCTCTACCACCTAGACCCTAGACCTCCAGCAGTTTTTGGATTAAGGGACAACCATTGATCCAACAGTTGAGACCCGCTACACCAACCGTCCCGAGCCTAGGCCCAAGCCTTGCAGCTCGGGTCGGCCCAACCTCCTATCGCCATCCACATAGGCTCAAAACCCCGAGCCTCTACCCAGCCACTCCCAAGCCACGTGCGCATGTGCTTAGCATGTACGTAGGATGCAAATTTCACAGGCGCCCCCGACCATTCCAGTGAACTACAGAAGAGCCCTAACCAACTTCAACATGTGAGAAGCACGTGTCCTCTTAGGCTATTTGCACCCATGCCCTTGCGCTCCCCTAATATTGCAGAGGCACCCTAACATCATCAGCACGTGCACAACACGTGCTTGCCTTGAAGAAATTGTATAAACACCCAAGTGACGTTATACAATTGTAGATAAGTCCTCCAGGGACCAAATTGAGAAGAAAACTCTTATCTCTACTGCATTTTCGTCCATGAATCTTCAATCTAGCATAACTTTCTCATCTAGACTCCGATTTTAGTGCAAAATATGTCATTTTGAAGCTATTTTCATGCTCTATCATTGTGCATAGTTTGTGGACTGGTCTGAGGCTACTTATTGAGATTTATTATTTAAGGGTATATTCAGATCCTTACAGGCTAAAATTAACTCATTTGTGCATTGATGTTGTGGAGCTTAATCTATTGCAGAGGCATGTTCGCGGAAAAATAATTGATTTATTTCCTTATTAATTATGATCATTATTGGAGGAATAAATCTTAGGGAATTTGGAGATCGACTGTCCTGAAAATTCTCATGGTCTCTTTATTTGCAGGATTACTAATTGAGTGATTAACCTCCTAGCCAACAGTCTAGATTTTATTGGTAAATATTTCTCAAATTATATCCTTTGATCTGTGATAAAATTTTGAGGATATTGATTAATATTGTTTGCATTTAAAGATCATAAGTCACAGATCCCGAGTTTCACTTCTGTTTACTTTATTTGCATCTCATCCTCATCATTGCATCACATTTTTTCATTCATTCTAGCTTTGATTATCTAACACAGAAATAAACTTAGCATTAAATTAATTATGAAATTAATTTATAACCACACAACTAGAAATAGTCGGTTTCTTGTGTTCGACCTTGGTAGACTTGCCAAGTATAAATTCTCCACATCATTCAAAGATTGTGGTTTTTGATCGACCGAATTTTGCCTCATATAATACAATTATCGATTATTAAAGAGGTGAAATTCGAGAACATCAAATGGTGATGTTGCTAGGGAAAAGCATAATTTTAGGGTTTTAGATTAATTTCAGTAATTAATTTTCATGAAATTAATTTCCATGTTTTTTTTCTCTTCCTTTTGCATTTTATTTTCTGCATTATATTTCGCATATATCTTTCTAAAGATACTAACTGTATCTTCTCTCTTTGTAGATAGCTCGAAGAGATGTTTGGATATAATTCAAGGGTCTGCAAAGAAGACAGTATTTTTTGTGAAAAGGAGTTAGTTAGTTTATTTTATGCATTATTCACATGTCCCTCTCTCTGAACCCTGATAACATATAATAATTCAGATTGGACTTCTATGTGGTGTGTCAGGTCTGTTTCAACCCCTTCTGTATGGTTGGGACCCGACTTGAGTGACATAGGAATTAGGCACATATACGCTTGCTTAATTATTCTCGATTGTGCTCGTAATTCTTAGGCCATACTTTCACTAATTAGATGCATTGTAGATCGTTAACCAAATTGAAATCCATTCTTCCTGCTAATAGAACTATTTGTCTAGGGCGTTTATCCTCTGTGCATATCATTTAGTGAAAATTTAAATTCCTTGTATTACATCCCATATGAAGAACACGAGGAATCATTGTAACTCTTCTTCTTAAGCATGCATCATTGATTTACGCTTGCATTGGCTTTTTCGATTTCCCTCTTCGGTTTTTACAACTTAGGAATTAAAGGAATTGAGACTGCTGGTTAGGCATGAATTTATGTGCTCATCTAAAACCTCTGTGATAACCTTAATAACCGAGACTGCTAATCAAGGTCACTGTAAATAACCTAACCTAAAATAAAGCTTGTGTCTGGTGGGGAGAAACCCACTCATTGTTTGTAAGGACAAGATCGCACACTTAAGGTAGAGCCAAAACTCCAAAAATTTTATTCAGACTACTATTTTTAAAACATCTAGCTACTTCTCAGTGAGGGAACATGGGTAACCATTCTAAGATCTGTACTTCCCTTAGCAGAGTGGGTGTTTTAAAGGACACTGTCTATGGCTCTGTCCTCAAGTAATATGGGTAGCCGTCTAACAGTCCGTACTTACACCCATACTAGTTGAATTAGATGCAACTAGTTGTAAGATCTTGGGACAGTCTTTGTGAATATTTCAACACCTAACAGCTCTGCTTAATTTTCAAGTTTGCTTTGTCATTAAACTAAAATTGAAAAGATAAGTAGTCGAATCCTGACATGCCTTTACAAGTGTCGAGTGGGTGAATCTACGTGTTTGTTTTGTGTTTGAATTATGTGCGCCAAAGACCTTACAATTACATGTAAATCGTGATTCACGAATCATTTCATCCCTCTCATGAGAAGATGTCGGCACATTGGTATTCCTACACGATCTCTATGACCATGTCCTGATATCCTTCTTCTCGCTCATTCCAGGGTAACCTTCTCTTCAAACCTGGTCCCCCTCACCAATCATTCTCTTCCCTCCCATACATCCCACCCTATGCCCATACTTCTTCATGTAGACCTCCCTCACATTCTGATAATCTTATGGATAGAAGAGAGCGAGCACAATTGAGGATGAAAAATAGAGTAACCAATATTGACAGAGAAACACGATTTGCGGTTGCTATGGACTTCCAATCTCTTGAACCATCCCCTACTCAGGTTGACTATCTTCCTTAGTACGACCAATTTTCCTTCAACAATTCACAATATCATCATAGTCAAGGAAATGAGGCTCATGACCACACTGTAACGACTATGAATAATCAATACTCTACTCAAGGTTACATGCTAGAATCACAACATATTGAGAATGATTATTCAAACACAAGTTATGAGTTATTTGAGGATGATATTACTCGGATCAATCATAGAACATACACTTTGATTGAAAAAATATATAATCTCATCGGTTCGATGCAGAATCCAGAAGAAGTGAGGCCACCGCCAAGCAAACCACCGAATCATCATGTGACTCACAATCAGGTACAACCACCGCTGACCTCTGACCCCCTGCTGACCATATCCCTAAAAATGCTAAAGAATTTGAAAAAATAGAAAATTCAAACAAATTGGACAATTCTAAAATGGAAACATTTTGCAAGAGCCAGATCTTGGAGCTTCCATTGATCAAGGTTATAGAATATGTGTCCGATCTTAAGCAATTTGTGAAGAGTTGACTAAATCCTAAAAAGATGGGCAAGAAGCGATCCCTAACTGAACATTATCTTATATCTATGGGCAGTTCTTTAGTGATGAATCGAAAAATTAATAGCCGCAAAGTCAAGCGGTTGACTTGGATTATGCGTGAAATTGAGGATTCTACATTCATTAGTGTTCGGTTAGACGATGACTCCACATTAAACATCCTCCTCAAGTCCGTCTTTGACCAACTCAAAATCAGACAACTAAAAAATATTAGGGTGATCATTCAATTGCCTGATTGATCCACCAAAGGACCACAGGGGATTGTTTTGGTCGTCGTAAACTTCTGAGGTATCAAACTTAAAGTGGACTTTATTGTACTTGACATTGAGCACCGGGGAGGATTGTCTGAGTCTTATATCATTTTAGGAAAACCGTTCTTAGCCTCTGTTAAGGCGATTGTGGATTGTGAGACTCAGATCATCACATTCCCGAACTCGGACCACAATGAACAAACCCTCAATAATACGACATGCTCTGAGGAGAAATCGAAAGTCGTGATCAGGAGACAACCACGTCACATGATTAGACCTCTCCTCAAGAAGCATAGACACAAACCCTAGGAGAGTTACCTGAGAGACTGACTGTTCGATAAACCTCTTATTCTCACTCTAGTACAGCTCCTTTGAGGAATCAAGATTTTGGAGCTTATGATGAATTGGACCATGTTTCTGATGAGCGTCACGATTATATGAGTGGTCCAATTTTCGAGTCAGCAATAATTCATGAAATACTTGAATCATACAAGGAATCGACTCAGGAAACCTCCGATGTCACCAAAATTCACGAATATCAGGAAGTGACATCAGCAGCATCAGCTAGCAATCATAAAGCCACCAGAAACATGCTCCCTCGCCCGAAGCTGCGTATGACCCTACAAGAATTGGTCAACTTTTACGGGGATTCATCTGGCAAGGAACTCATAAATGCCATGCTGGTTACTAAAGATGGGGAGATGAAGACTATCCATCTTCCTCCCAATGCTTCTCACGGAAGCAAAACGACCAAGAAAGTCACCTTTGACCTTAGACCCAAGGTGATTTCTGAAGAGTCCCCGTCCGGTCCTGAAGTGGTTCATCATCTAAGTACAACAAGTACAACTATGATCAAAGGGCACTTATCTCAAGTTGATAATAGTAGGAGATCCTCTGCGTATGACTATTATTCTTCTGAGGATGACTCTAATGACGGTTGATCCTCTTCATCCTCTCCCTCTTCACCACCCCCCACATCTCCATACTATCTCCCGCCCCACTCACGCATGAGGTTCGTCATAAACCTCCTTGACCTTGTACGTATGTAAATCATCTCGATTCCCTGTTTGTAAGTATCAGTTCATACTTAGGATGACTTGAGCCTAAGTATAGGAGGACCGTTACTATTGTGTATACATCACTTCTATTCTTTCCCCTCACCCTCGACTGCCTCATTTCGTACTTTTTTGCTATGCTTAGTCCCTCAAAAGTCTAAGTATAGGGGGCATGTCAACCACTTTTCTTTTCCGCTCAACTATACATAGTACGAGCTATGTCTACATTTCATTTTGTGCTATGAGGGCATAGCACATGTTAAGTATAGTGGGTGTTTATATATATTCTGCATGCTTTATCCACATCTCGTACTTTAATTGTTTTCATCTAAAATCGATTATAGATACAAGTAGTGATCATTATGTATATTATACTAGATTCTTTATATAAATAATACATGTTTTTCAAAAAAAACCAAAAAAACAAACAAATAAAAAAACTTTTTTAAAAAAATCACTCATGATCTTGCATTCCATTAAGCATCTCATGCATTATTTAATAGGTGTGTTCCTGACACATTCACTATCACTCAAGGCTTGAGGATTTGAAAATACTGGATTTCTGAGATCTTGAGAGACTGAGTTAGCCAGCCTTAGTTATTAAATTAATAATCCACACTTCCCTAGTTTTAGGATTTGAGCGCTATATTGTACTCTTCATCTCTACCTTTTAAATAATATGATCAGCACATCACTTGCACAATTTCATGATTGATGAGATGAGTTGAGTTATCGCTTGAGGAACTAGGACTGAAGATTTGAGTTTATAACTGATTAAATGATGCTTGAGGATGGGATAAAGTTAATGAAGGCTTCAAGAAATATGAGTGTCAGCAAACCCTAGCCAGCATGTGAGCAAGTTTGCAAGCTATTGTTTGATATTGACCTATGTGCTAGGGTGTGGTGAAACCTAATTAAATTGTTGATCAGTGTGCGCCAACTCTTGGTAAAAGCAGTGGAGCTAGCCCAAAAAGAAAATAAAGAAGTATTGAAAGAAAAGAACTCTCAAACACAAAGTCAAAATTCAAAAGAGCTTCCACCAAAGGTGAGTGTTCCCAACCATTTCAAAGTGTCCACTTGGACCAAACGCTATTAAGACCAAGGAGTTAGTCTAGCACCAGAAAAGGGCTCTACATCGTATAGTGATACAAGTCTGGGTGTCGAAGGTATCTTAGATACTCAAAAGAGACACGCCCCGGTGTGCTCCCAGGAAAACAAGTGCAGACGACTTCGAATTCTCTTGACGGACATATTGATCAACAAAACAAAATATACATGTGTTGAGTAATAAGGCACTCGAGAGGCCCCTTGTTCCAATGTGAGGGAGAGAAAAATATACAAAATCCTATGCCCTCTATCATCTGTACACCCATCTACACTTTCGAGTCTGACAAACTAATGAGACGGATGATTGAAGCAAGAACTGACTTATTCCCTAGTGTTGAGGATTAAGTCTAGATGAGAGTCTCCTAGACTGGGATCTTGGGTGACATCTTGACTTGACTCTCATGAATGCAGTACACTAAAATTCATATCCTTATATTTTATATACAAACAGAGAGTCTGATTAAAAGAGAAGTTGGATTCCTTTTGATTAAAGCATAGTTGATCCCAGCATTTTAGGATCACTCAAATTAAGGGTCTTCGATGAATTGAGCTTTGAAACTTCACATGTACAGTAAGGGATTTATCCAACTAAGTCATTCATTCATTGATGCTCGGGGACGAGTATGGTTTAAGTATAGGGGTATGATGAATCTCATATTCAACATGCTAAAATTGTTTAATTGGGCTCTTATACCCAAAATCCATATGCATTTATAAATTAATATAATATCATTAGCATTCACACGTGTGTAAATAATATTCACATTTCATCAGGTATATATGCATAAAATAAGGAACCAAAATTCAAGTGTAAATTGACTTAAAAAGCAACTAACTTCTCTTAATTTTTTATTAATTCCTCCTAACTCTGATTGACCTAAAACTACTTCTTTTGTGCAGATATGACTAATAATAATAATAAATACAAAAAAATTGCTAACTCAAATAAGTGTCAAATAAACCCAAAACTTAATTTCACATCAGATGGACTAAAACGTGCAAATCTTCCTCATACAATGTCCGATTTTGGTCTACTCACTTTTGAAGTACTCCATTTTCAAATACCTTCAAAACAATCAGTTTCATAAAATTCGGAGCTCATATGTGAAAGTTGGGTTTTGGGCCTCTTTTATGCATTTTATCTTTTTACGATTTTTTACCTATGTTTTTATGTACATAATTAATCCATTTTATTTTATTTCTTTTTCATTTATGTTCTTTGATGAAAGTTTTATCAAGCAGTATAAAAATTCAAACCCAAATCAAGACTGAAATCAAAGAAACTGACTGTGTTCGAGTAACCTTTGTGTGTTTGTACAAAAATCTCTTATTTCGTACTTCTATTTTGTTTCCCTGTTTTCTTATTTATTAAAAATCCAAAAAATCGATTAATGTGTAATTAAGTGTCTTATGTTTTATCGTATTATTTAGATTTTTTATCCTTTTAAAATCACAAAAAATAACAAATCCCAAAAAGCTGGTTTTCTATACACATGGAGAACCACCAAAAATGCCACTTTATACAGATAACCTCTTTTGCTCATGATTCCTTCGTGAAAGTTATACAATTTTTTGATCTGAGGTCTCCTTCTATTTCTTTTATATTTTTCTTTCCCTTTTTGATTTTGAAATTTCTTTGGTGACACCTTCCCATCAGCACTCTCTAGGTCACGTGCCCTGCACGTGACCCCCGCCCCCTCTCCTTCCTAGCACTGCCACCTCCCTCTCCTGTAACGGCCGCCTCACACCTCCGCTGCAGTTGTTGCACCTCTTCCACCCTCGCGTAACCCCCGACGGCATAACTCCCCCTCGCCAGCCATTCCTTCCTCATTCGCAGCGTAACACACCTCTATCCGCCTCCTTTAAATTCCATCGCCAACTTCGCCACACCCTTCATCCACCATCACCCTCCAACTACAAGCCCACTGGTGACAGCAATGGGTTATCTTCGACGACGACGATGAGGGTTCTTAGGCGAGATCCATAGGTCCCTACCGACCCCTGCTGCCGCCTCGCTTTCACGAGTAGTTGAGCTTCACCGTACTTTGTCCATGGTTGAGGCGAAGATCGAATATCACCTTACACGACTCCAACCTCCTAGGCGAACCCAATCACCTTCTCTCTTCTCCTTGCTTCTTCCCCAATCAGCCACCAGCTCTGTCCTCCGCACGCTCGTCTCTACTTCCAGTCTTCACTGCCTCCGACCGCAGCTCCCCACGCACATCTCTTCCTGGAGCTACGACCTCCGCGTTCTCCAAGTTCTGCTTCCTCACACCCTCCCACCATGCACAGCCGGCTCGCCGAGGCTGAACTCTGGTCTCCGCCATCGCGGATTGCCCTACCCTCACCATTAGCTCCTCCGATCATGTGTCGACCAGCCGAGCTCCGCCTCTCGCATCAGTCGTACCTCATTTGTGACCTCCACCGCCCTGCCTCAGCCCGCTACCACGTAGACCCTCGACCTCCAGCAGCTGTTGGATCAAGGGCCAACCCTTGATCCAACAGTTGAGACGCCGCTATGCCAATCGTCCCAAGCCTACGCCCAAGCCTTGCAGCTCGAGTCGGCCCAACCTCGCATCGCCAGCCACGTAGGCTCGGAACCCCGAGCCTCCACCGTGCCACTCCCAAGCCATGTGTGCACGTACTTCGTACATGCATCGGAGGCAAATTTCATAGGCGCCCCTTGCCATTCTAGAGAACTGCAGAAGATCCCCAGCCGACTTCAGCATGTGAGAAACACGTGTCCTCTTAGGCTATTTACGCCCATGACCTTGCGCTCCCCCAATATTGCAGAGGCGCTCCTAACATCATCAACACGTGCGCAACATGTGCCCGCCTTGGAGAAATTGCATAAACACCCAGGTGACTATACATAATTACAAATAAGTCCTCCAGTGACCAAATTGAGAAGAAAACTCTTATTTTTACTTCATTTTCATCCCTGAATCTTCGATCTAGCATAACTTTCTCATCTAGACTCTGATTTTAGTGCATAATATGTCATTTTGAAGCTATTTTCATGTTCTATCATTTTTGCATCATGGACTGATCTCAATCTACTTATTGAGATTTATTATTTAAGGATCTATTCTGATCCTTGCAGTCTAAAATTAACTCATTTGTGCATTGATATCTTGTGGAGCTCGATCTATTACAGGGGCATGTTCATATCAAAATAATTGATTTATTTCCTTATAATTATGATCACTATTGGAGGAATAAATCTTACGGAATTTGGAGATCAACTGTCCTGAAAATTCTCATGGTCTCTTTATTTGCAGGATTAATAATTGAGTGATTAACCTCTTAGCCAACAATCTAGATTTGTTGGTAAATATTTCTCAAATTATATCCTTTGCTCTATGATTAAATTTTGAGGATATTGATTTGGATTTGAAGATAATAAGTCACAAATCCCAAGCTTCACTTCTTTTTAATTATTCGCATCGCATCCTCATCATTGCATCACATTTCTTTTCGTTCATTCTAGCTTTGATTATCTGACATAAAAATTAACTTAGTATTAAATTAATTATGAAATTAATTTAAAACCACACAACTAGAAATAGAATGTTCCCCGTGTTCGATCTTGGTATACTTGCCAAGTATAAATTCTCCACAACATTCAAAGATTGTGGTTTGTGATTGACTAAATTTTGCCTCATATACTACAATTATCGATTATTAAAGAGGTGAAATTCGAGAACATCAAATGGCATCGTTGCTGGGGAACGACATACTTTTAGGGTTTTAGATTAATTTCTGTAATTAATTTTCATGAAATTAATTTCCATGTCATTTTTTCTCTTCCTTTGCATTTTATTTTCTACATCATATCTTGCATATCTCTCTCTAAAGATACTACCCATGTCTTCTCTCTTTGTAGATAGTCGAAGTGATTTTTTGATATAATTCAAGGGACTGCAAAGAAAACTGATTTTTATTTTTGTGAGAGGGAGTTAGTTTATTTTCTGCATAATTCATAGGTCCCTCTCTCTGAACCCCGATAACTTGTAATAATTTGGATTGGACTTCTTTGTGGTTTGCCAGGTATGTTTCAACCGCTTCTGTGGGGTTGGGACCCGACTTGAGTGGCATAGGAATTAGGCGCATATAAGCTTGCTTAATTATTCTTGATTATGCTCGTAATTCTTAGATCACACTTTCACTAATTAGATGCATTGTAGATCATTCAACATTGGTCAAATTGAAATCCATTCGTCCTGCTAATAGAACTATCTGCGTAGGGTATTTTTCCTCTATGCATATCATTTAGTGTATATTTAATTTCCTTGTATTGCATCACGTATGAAGAACGTGAGGAATCACTGTAACTCTTCTTCTTAAGCATGCATCATTGATTTACGCTTGCATTGGCTTTTTCGATTTCCCTCCTCAGTTTTTACAACTTAGGAATTAAAGGAATTGAGACTGCTCGTTAGGCATGAATTTATGTGCTCATCTATAACCTTAGTGATAACCTTAATCTAAAATCAGGACTGCTAATCAAGGTGACTGTAAATAACCTAACCTAAAATCAAGCTTGTACCTGGTGGGGAGAAACCCACTCATTGTTTGTAAGGATAAGATCGCACACTTAGGGTAGAGCCAAAACTCTGAAATTTTCATTCATACTACTTTTTTTAAAACAACTAGCTACTTCTCAAGGAAGGAACACGGGTAGCCATTCTACGATCCGTACTTCCTTTAGCAGAGTAGGTGGTTGAGAGGACTATCTATGGCTCCGTCCTCAAGTAACACAAGTAGCCATCTAACGGTCCATACTTACACCCATAATAGCTGAAAGTAGATGCAACTAGTTATAAGAACTCGGGACAGTGTTTGTGAAATATTTCAGCACCTAACAGCTCTGCTTAATTTTCAAGATTGCTTTGTTATTAAATTAAAAATTGAAAAGATAAGCGGTCAAACCCTGACATACATTTACAAGTGTCGAGGGGATGAATCTACGTGTTTGTTTTGTGTTTGAATTGTGTGCGCCAAAGATCTTGCAATTACAAGCAAATCGTGTTTCACGAATCATTTCATCCCTCTTTTGAGAAGATGTCGGCACATTGGTCTTCCTACACGATCTCCACGACCATGTCATGATATCCTTCTTCTCATTCATTCCAGGGGAACCTTCTCTTCAAACCCGGTCCCCCTCAGCAATCATTCTCTTCCCTCCCATAAATCCCATCCTATGCCCATACTTCTTCATGGAATAGACCTCTCTCACATTTTGAAAATCTTATGGATAGAAGAGAGCGAGCAAAATTGAGGGTGAAAAATAGAATAACCAATATTGACAGAGAAACATGATTTCCGGTTACTATGTACTCCCAACCTCTTGAACCATCCCCTACTCAGGTTGAATATCTTTCTGAGTACGACCAATTTTCCTTCAACAATTCACAAGAAAACCATAGTCAAGGAAACGTGACTCATGACTAGACCGTAACGACTATGAATAATCAATATCATGATGACATATGGAGAATGATTATTCAAACACAAGTCATGTGATATTTGAGGATGAGATTGCTCGAATCAATCATAGAGCAGACACTTTGATTGAGAAAATATATAATCTCATCAGGTTGATGCATAATCCAAAAGAAGTGAGACCACCGCCATTCAAACCACCAAATCATCATGTGACTCGCAATCAGGCACAACCACCACTGACCTCTGACCCCCTATTGATCATATCCCCAAAACTACCAAAGAAATTGAAAAAATAAAAAAATCAAAAAATTTGGACAATTCTGAAATGGAATCATTTTGCAAGAGCCTGATCTTGGAGCTTCCATTGATCAAGGTCATAGAATATGTGCCCTAACTTAAGCAATTTGCGAAGAGTCGACTAAATCTTAAAAGACGGGCAAGAAGAGATCCCGACTGAACATCATATCATATCTATGGCCAGTTCTTTGGTGATGAATTGAAAAACTCATAGCCGCAAAGTCAAGCGGTCGACTCGGATTATGTGTGAAATTGAGGATTCTACATTCACCCCTGTTCGATTAGACGATGTATCCACATTAAACATCCTCCCCAAGTCCGTCTTTGACCAACTCAAACTTGGACAACTAAAAAAGACTAGAATGGTCGTTCAATTGCCTAATCGATCCACCAAAACACCACATGGATTGTTTCGAGACAAACTTAAAGTGGATTTTAATGTCCTTGACATTGAGCACTAGGGAGGATCGTCTGAGTCATCTATCATTTTAGGAAAGCCATCCTTAGCCTTTGCTAAAGCGATTGTGGATTGTGAGACTCAAGTCATCATGTTCCCGAATTCGAACCACAACGAACAAAACCTCAATAATACGACATGCTCTGAAGAAACCCGACTTGAAATCGAAAGTCATGATCAGGACACAACCACGTCACATGATCAGATGTCTCCTCAAGAAGCACATACACAAACCTTAGGAAAGTTACCTGAGAGATTAACTGTTGGATAAACCATTGATTCTTACCTTAATGCAGCTCCTTTGAGGAATCAAGATTTTGGAGCTTATGATGAATTGGACCATGTTTATGATGAGAGTCACGATTATATGAGTGGTCCAATTTTTGAGTCGGCAATAATTCATGTAATACTTGAATCATACAAGGAACCGACTCAGGAAACCTCCAATGTCATCAAAATTCACGAATATCAGGAAGTGACGTCAGCAGCACCATCTAGTAATCACAAAGCCACCAAGAACATGCTCCCTCGCCCAAAGTCGCGTATGACCCTACAAGAATTGGTCGACTTTTACGGGAATTCATCTGGCGAGGAACTCATAAATGCCATGCCGATTACTAAAGATGGGGAGATAAAGACTGTCCATCTTCCTCCCAATGCTTCTCACGGAAACAAACCGACCAAGAAAGCCACCTTTGACCTTAGACACCGGGTGATTTCTAAAGAGTCCTCGTCCAGTCCTGATGCGGTCCATCATGTAAGTGCAATAAGTACAACTATGATCAAAGGGAACTTACCTTTCCTTGATAATAGTTGGAGATCCTCTACGTATGACTACTATTCTTCTGAGGACGACTCTAACGATGGTTGGTTCTCTTCATCCTCTCCCTCCTCACCACCTCCCACATCTCCATACTATCTCCCGTCCCACTTCCGCAAGAGGTTCATCACAAACCTCATTGACCTTGTACATCCGTAAATCATATCGATTCCCCATTTGTAAGTATCATATCATACTTAAGATGACTTGAGCCTAAGTATAGGGGACAAGTACTATTGTGTATACATCACTTCTATTATTTTCCCCTCACCCTCGACTGCCTCATTTCGTACTTTTCTGCTATACTTAGTCCCTCAAAAGTCTAAGTATGGGGGGGGCATGTCGACCTCGTTTCTTTTTCGCTCAACTAGACTTAGTATGACCTATGTCTACATTTAATTTTGTGCCATGAGGACATAGCACATGATAAGTATAGGGGGTCTTTGTATATATTCTGCATACTTTATCCATAACTCGTACTTTAATTGTTTTCTTCTAAAATCGGGTATGGATACAAATAGTGATTATTATGTATATTATACTGGATTCTTTATGTAAATAATACCCGTTTTTCAAAAAAATCAAAAAAAAAAACAAACAAACAATGTTTTTGAAAAAAACACTCATGATCTTGCATTTCATTGAGCATCTCATGCATTCTTTAGTTGGTGTGTTCCTGACACATTCACTGTCACTTAAGGCTTGAGGATTTGAAGACATCGGATTTCTGAGATCTTGAGAGAGTGGGTTAGCCAGCCTTAGTTATTAGGGTTTTTGAACTTAATAATCCACACTTCCCTAGTTTGAGGATTTGAGCGCTATATTGCACTCTTCATCTCTACCTTTTAAAGAATATGATCAGCACATCACTTACACAACTGCATGATTAATGAGATGAGTTGAGTTATCACTTGAGGAACTAGGCTTGGAGATTTGAGTTTAGACCCTATTTAATGATGCTCGAGGATGGGATAAAGTTAATGAAGGTTTCAAGAAACCTGAGTGTCAGCAAACCCTGGCTAGCATGTGAACAAGTTCGCAAGCTATTGTTTGATATTGACCTATGTGCCAGGGTGCGGTGAAACCTAATTAATTGTTGATCAGTGTGCGCCAACTCTTGGTAAAAGTAGTGGAGCTAGCTAAAAAGAAAAGAAAAAAGTATTCAAAGAAAAGAGCTCTCAAACACAAAGTCAAAATTCGAAAGAGCTTCCACCAAAGGTGAGCACTCCCAACCATTTCAAAGTGTCCGCTTGGAACAAATGCTATTAAGACCAAGGAGTCAATCTAGCACCAAAAAAGGGTTCTACATCATATAGTGATACAAGTCTGGGTGTCAAAGGAATCTTAGATACTCAAAAGAGACACGCCTCGATGTACTCCCAGGAAAACAAGTGCAGATGACTTCGAATTCTATTGATGGACACATTGATCAACAAAACAAAATATACATGTGTTGAGTAATAAGGCACTCGAGAGGCCCCTTGTTCCAATGTGAGGGAGAGAAAAATATACAAAATCCTATGCCATCCATCATCTGGACACCGATCTACACTTTTATGTCTGACAAACTAATGAGACGGATGATTGAAGCAAGAACTGACTTATTCCCTAGTTTTGAGGATTAGGTCTAGACGAGCGTCTCCTGGATTGAGATCTTGGGTGACATCTTGACTCGACTCTCATGAATGCAGTACACTAAAAGTCATATCCTTATATTTTACGTATAAACAGAGAGTCTGATAAAAAGAGAAGTTGGATTCCTTTTGATTAAAGCATGATAAAAGCCCAGAATTTTAGGATCACTCAAATTAAGGGTCTTCGATGAATTGAGCCTTGAAAATTCACATGCACAGTCAGGGATTTATCAAACTAAGTCATTCATTCATTGATGCTCGGGGACGAGCATGATTTAAGTAATAGGGTATGATGAATCTCATATTCAACATGCTAAAATTGGTCAATTAGGCTCTGATCCCCAAAATTCATATGCATTAAATAGTTAATATAACATCATTAGCATTCATATGTGTGTAAATAATATTCAAATCTCATCAGGTATAGTTGCATAAAATAAGGAACCAAAATCCAGGTGTAAATTGACCTAAAAAACAGCTAACTTCCCCTATTTTTATTAATTCTTCCTAACTCCGATTGACCTAAACCCACTTCCATTGTGCGGATATAACTAATAATAAAAAAATTCAAAAAATTGCTAACTCAAATAAGTATCAAATAAACCCAAAACTTAATTTCACATCAGACAGACTAAAGCACACATATCTTCCTCATACAATGTATGATTTTGCTCTACTTACTTTTAAAATACTCCATTACAAATACCTTCAAAACAACCGGTTTCATAAAATTCAGAGCTCATATGTGAAAGTTGGGTTTTGGGCCTCTTTTACGTATTTTATCTTTTTACGATTTTTGACCTATATTTATATATATATATATATAATTAACCCATTTTATGTTATTTCTTTTTCATTTGTGTTCTTTGATGAAAGTTTTATCATGCAGCATAAAAATCCAAATCAAGATTGAAATTAAAGAAGCTGACTGTCTTCGAGTAACCTTTGTGTGTATGTACAAAAATCTCTTATTTCGTACTTCTATTTTATTTCCCTAAATTCTTATTTAGTAAAAATCCAAAAAATAGATTAATGTGTAATTAAGTGTCTTTTATTTTATCGTATTTTTCTGGATTTTTTATCCTCATTTAAACTCACAAAATAATACAAAATCCTAAAAAGTCTGTTTCTATACACATGGAGAACCACAAAAAATTTCACTTTATACAGATGACCTCTTTTGCTCCTAATTCATTCATGAAAGTTATAGATCTCGTCGAGACGAACAACTTGATCTGAGGTCTCCTTTTATTTCTTTTATATGTTCTTTTCCTTTTTGATCTTGAAACTTTTTTGGTGATAGCAGCCCATCAACACTCTCTAGGTCACGTGTTCTGCACGTGACCCCTGCCCCCTCTCCTTCCCAGCACCACCGCCTCCCTCTCTTGTAATGGTCTCCTTGCACCTCTGTCGTGGTTGTTGCGCCTCTTCCATCCTCGCGTAACCCCGATGGCACAACTCCCCCTCGCCAGTCGTTCCTTCCCCCTTGTCGGGTAATGCACCTCCATCCATATCATTTAAATTCCATCGCCAGCCTCATCGCACCCTTCATCCTCCATCACCCTCCAGCTGCAAACCCACTAGTGACAGTAGCAGTTTATCCTTCGACGACGACGATGAGGGTTCCGAGGTGAGATCTAGAGGTCCCTACCGACCCCAGTTGCCACCTCACTTTCACGAGCGCTTGAGCTTCATCGCGCTTTGCCCACGACTGGGGCGAAGATCGGAGATTACCTTACACGACTCCAACCTCCCATGTGAACCCAATCACCTTCTCTCTTCTCCTTGTTTCTTCCCCAATCGGCCACCAGCTCCATCCGTCGCATGCTCATCTCTACCTCCAGTCTTCACTGCCTTCGACCGCAGCTCCCCACGTACACCTCCGTCTGGAGCTGCGACCTCCGCGCTCTCCAAGTTCTGCTTCAACATCCCCTCCCATCGCGTGTAGCTGACTCGCCGAGGCCGAACTCCAGCTTCCACCATCGCATATCGCTGACCCTTGTCACCGAGCTCCTCCGGTCGTCTGTCGACCAAATGAGCTCTGCCTCTCGCACCAGCCGCACCTCGTTCGTTCCCTCCACCGCCCCGCCTTAGCCTGCTACCACATCGGCCCTCGACCTCCAGCAACTGTTGGATCAAGGGCCAACCCTTGATCCAACGGTTGAGAAGCCGCCATGCCAGTTGAACCGAGCCTAGGCCCAAGCCTTGCAGCTCGGGTCGGCCCAACCTCGCATCGCCAGCCACGTAGGCTCAGAACCTCGAGCTTCCCCCCCACTCCACCCCACTCCCAAGCCATGTGCGTGGGAGAAAAATTTCACAGGCACCCCTGCTATTCTAGAGAACTGTAGAAGAGCCCCAACCGACTTCAACACGTGAGAAGCACGTGTCCTCTTGGGCTATTTGTGCCCATTCCCTTGTGCCCCTACAATATTGCAGAGGTTCCCCTGACATCATCAGTACGTGCACAACACGTGCCCGCCTTGGAGAAATTGCATAAATAACCTGGTGAATTTTTACAATTGTAGATAAGTCCTCCAGGGACCAAATTGAGAAGAAAACTCTTATTTTTATTGTATTTCCATCCCTGAATCTTCAATCTCGCATAACTTTCTCATCTAGACTCTGATTTTAGCACATAATATGTCATTATGAAGCTATTTTCATGCTCCATCATTTTGCATAGTTTTGTGGTTGATCTGAGGCTACTTATTGAGATTTATTGTTTAAGGATCTGTTATGATCCTCGTAGGCTAAAATTAACTCATTTGTGCATTGATATCTTGTAGAGCTTGATCTATTGCAAGGGCATGTTCGCGGCGAAATAATTGATTTATATCCTTATTGATTGTGATCATTATTGGAGGAATAAATCTTAGGCAATTTGGAGATCAAATGTCCTGAAATTTCTCATGGTCTCTTTATTTGCAGGATTACTAATTGAGTGATTAACCTCCTAGCCTGCAGTCCAGATTTTATTGATAAATATTTCTCAAATTGTATCCTTTGATCTGTGATTAAATTTTGAAGATATTGATTAATATTATTTGGATTTAAAGATCATAAGTCACAGGTCTAGAGCTTCACTTCTGTTTACTTTATTCGCATCGCATCCTCATCATTACATCAAATTTCTTTTCGTTCATTCTAGCTTTGATTATCTGACACATAAATTAACTTAGCATTATATTAATTATGAAACTAATTTAAAGCTACGCAACTAGAAATAGTATATTCCCTGTGTTCGACCTTGGTAGACTTGCCAAGTATAAATTCTCCACAACATTCAAAGATTGTGGTTTTTGATCGACCGAATTTTGCCTCCTATACTACAATTATCAATTATTAAAGAGGTGATTTTTGAGCTCATCAGATAATTCAAGGTTTCACATGCATGTTTATTTTCAAATAAAAAGAATAAAAAGTGAGAACCTAAAAATAATGGGACTGCTAATCATATTGACTTCTAAAAATAATGAAGGATGTATCATACAACCAATTTCATGTATTTGGATGCATGGCCTTTACACTTTATCTAAGACGTGAAAGATCCAATTGGATGCAGAGATCAAACAGTGCATTGGTATGGGATACATGCAATATGAATGTGGCTACAAGTAGTATGATAAAGTCGATAAGAAGGTTGCGAGAAGCATGGATGTGATTTTTCTTGTAGATCAAACTATTGAGGATATTCATAAAGTGATAAAGGATTCTCCTTTGAGTAGCCATCAACTAGTTGATGTGGAGTTGGTGTAATTACATAGTGCTCCAGATGTAGCGATACTATTGAGCAATTGCTAGATGCGACGGAAAAGGGTAACGCACCATAAGTCTCCACTCCCAATGATAATACATACAATGATGATGGTCAAGATGTAAAAGGCATTTCTTCAAATGCATTCCCATAATAGAGATTCACGAGGGAGAGGTGTCCATCCACTAGATATCATGTACATGAATATGTCTTGTTTACATATTGTGTTGAGCTCGAATGCGACGAGGAGGTCATACTAGATGTGAGCAAAGAAAGTGGACATGGGCCATGAAAAATGAGGTGGAGCTTCTTGACAACCGCACCTTTAAAGTTGTAAAATTGCCCCCAAGTAACAGGCCATTGCGAAACATATGATTTTAAAAGTTAAGAATAATAAAACTTTTCAAACCCCAAATATAAAGCTAAGTTTGTTGTAAAAGATTTCAATTAAAGAATGATAGTCAAATTCGATGAAATGTTTTCTATTGTCATCAAGATATCTTTTATTGGAGTTGTTCTCAGCTTGGTATCTAGCTTTCATTTGGATGTTGAGCAGATGGGTCAGAATACAACTTTCTTCTATGGTGATCTTGAGTAGGAAATTTTCATGATAGAACTTAAAGCCTTCATGGGCAAATGCAAGGAAGATCAATTTTACTAACTAAAGAAACATCTATATGGTTTAAAGCAGGTGCCCTCACAATGTCACAAGAAGTTTGAGTTTTTCATGTGGAAGCATGTGTGCATAAAGGCTACTTCCAAACATAAAGTTTTCATGAAGAAAATATCAGGAAATGATTTATATGCTTATTGTTCGCATTCAATGGCTTGAGCATTTTCAAACATAAAAAGGGAGTTGAACAAGTCATTATCTAGTCAGCTCTAGGTGTGTAGATTACTCATGGTAGAAAGGTAACGAAGTTGTATATGGTTATCAGAAGATAGGTACTTTGAGAATGTACTTCAAAAGTATCATATGGACAAGGTAAAGCTCGTTAGCATCTCTCTTGGAATACATTTGATATTGGGCTTCAATGTAGTTTTCAAGACATAGACCAACAAAGAAAAGAATGATATCGAGAGAATTTCCTATGTCTCAACTACATGTGACCTAATATATGCCATGGCATTTACAAGGTCTGATATTTCTCACACTGTTGGAGTTGTTAGGAGGCTTGTCTCAAATCCATTGGAGTTGTTAAGGGGTTTGTCTCAAATCCAGGAAAGAACATTGGAAGCAGTGAAATGGATTTTGAGATATCTTATAGGCACCGACAAGTTTTCTATTTGTTTTAAAGTGTAAAAATAAATTATTTCTTGCTAAGTAGATTCAAACATACCAGTGTATGTTAATGTAAGAAGATCCAATCAAGTTATATCCTGTTATTTGCAGGTGATGTAGTTTCTTGGCAATTTTGTCTTCAGTGTGTAGCTTTATCAACTATTGAATCCGAGTTTATTGCAGCTACATAGGCTACCAATGAATTATTGCGGATGTAGAAGTTCAATCAAGAATTTAAGTTTACTCAAGACAAGTGTGTCCCTTATTGTGACAACCAGAGTGCAATCCATCTTAGAAAGAGATCCAGTTTTTAGGTTGAAATAAGTGGATGATATGTATCCTAATGAACATTTTAAAAGTAACTTATTATTGAAAATCTCCACAAAGATGACGATGGTGCAAATATGATGACCTAGACGTTGCTGGTTGGGAAATTTAAGGACCGTTGCTTTATTACGGATTGGAGTGGATCTAGCTTCGTCTATGAGTAAGAGCTCTGATGGTGGGTTATTTTCTGGGAACTCAACCATTGTTTGGACCTCAGCGGTATATTCTTACACATGGAACTTGTTAATTATTCTTATCCTCATGAGTTGACGGGGGGAGATTTGTGGGGGTAATTGCCCTTTATTTCTTTCCCATTGTGGTAATTATTGCAAAAGCTTCATTTGGACGTTGGGAATTTTATCCTATCTTTGATGGTTTCGACGAACAACACCGAGAAGAGCAGGTGTAACATCCATATCCTTAGATATAGCCCCACATATAAAACTAACACAGTGTGAGAGTGTGTTATAAGTGGCGAGGATTACTACTTGACAACTTGAGCTTAAGCATTTTGGGTGGCTGTCAACGTCCTGAACCCAACAAGTTGTCAGGCACTACAAAAAAAGGCGGGATTGGCGTGCACATAAATGCTCGTTATGTGCACGCCTAGTGCTCGCCATGTGCATGACCGAGTGGTGGGCGAGCACATGTGCTCGTTCAGGGCGTGCTCTCTTTTATGAGAGTCGCTCCGGCTGGTGGGCGAGCACATTCGGACGCTATGTGCTCGCCCACCTGTCGGGCGTGCACAGATGTGCTCGTCGAAGTGATCGCCCCTATTAAATAGGACGATCAATCACGGAGCACCTGGCGAGTACATGTGCTCGCCCAAGCTGATTTCCAGGAAAAAAATTTATACAAGTTCGACGGGGTTTTGACGCCCTGTCGAACTTGTATAGCCTACCAGTAAACCACTGCAGGTACTTATAAGAGCTCCCTAAGGGTATATATATTATAGCAGTTCGTTAACTAAGATATCTAGCACTGACAAGTGAAAGTCACGCAATATACATGAACTTAGAAATAAACACTCAAATTTAACATCTAAATATTACAAATATATGTTTGAAGCAACAACGACAAGTAAATTACAACAAATTATATTATCAAAGTTCATATAAATTAAAAGACGTGCTAAAAGTTTAACAATAATACAAGTCAAAACCAACTACAATTTACTTCTTCTTTGATCTAAAAAATTTAGACATTAAATCCTGCTTTGATTTTTTTCCTTCTCCTTTTCTTTGAACCTCACATACATGTGTGCCTCTTCTTCAGGGTCGTTCTCCTCCTCCTCTTCGTCATCAGATTCAATCTCTTCAAGTTGAGATGCATGCCCTTGCGACCTATGTTTTATATATAGAAGATATATATCTATTACTTGCATTTTGTAGATATAGAAATATAAAATTATTACTCATTCTATATAAGTAGAATACTTACATGTACGCCGTGAACTCTTCTCGGAGCTTCGTCACCTGATCCACCATCATCGCCATATGCGGCTCCATTGGAATTGATGATTGGGACGGATGTGGTTGTGTGTACGACCACTGAGAGTATGCAGAATAGGAGTGACGATGTTCCTCCACATAATATGGAGGAAGACCACCAAGCGTCTGCTTCATGTTCGCCACAACGTCCCTCTCCTCCAATACCTTATAAGATTTTCATTGTTTAATATAAAATTATATATTAGAAATGAGTATAGTAAGATTATATTTATCTATACCTGCTTCCAGATCGTTTTATCAAATGGGGGTTGCTCTCCAGTTGCATCGACACCCCATTTTTCTGCAGATAGTGCTTAATAATGATCCTGAAATACAAAGTTTAATATAAATAAATGAGTTATAATATATCATTTAATTGCAAATAAATTGATAGACTTACCAACAATTCTCCTGCTTCAGGAGTAGACCATTGCGACTCTCCTTCTCTCCTACTCATGTGGGACCTCGACCACCACTCCTGAAAAGAGGATTCCCTTTCCAACCTAGCTGATTGCAAAAAATATTTTAATATGTAATAACAACATTGCATTATATTAAAGTAGATCTCCAAAAATAAATTTTAAATCGTAATACCATCTCCGCTCTAATCTGATTGTGGCTTTTAGATCCACTTGTCGACTTAATCCTTTATTTTTGGCGGTTTGTCCTTCCCATCGTTGATCTTCTTCCAAACACTGCATCCGCAACGAATGCATCACAGAAATCTGCCCATCTGCAAGGATTATGTTATGATTATTGATTATTTTAAAAAGTTTATTATAAATTATTAGATAAATACAATACCTATACTCCGTACACCATATTGGCGGGAACCTCTTCATCTTTTCAAAATTCATCTCCTCACATCCCGTCTTCGCATGCGAGTATCTCCTTGCCTTGAAAAATGTATCGCTCATTCTCTTTTCAGCCAAACGAATGAAGGCTCTACGATAAGTCTCCTTCCCCTGACCAGAGCCAAGGCGAAACCTACTCTGAAAATTACAACAAATTATCAGATACAAAAAACTTGACCAAAAAATTCTATATCACTTCTTAGAAATTTTTCTTATCAGAAACATGTCAAACAGTCTCTCCTGTTCTGCAGCAGGGATGCGACACCATCTAAATTACATGGAAGTCAAGTGTTTCTTTATTATGTTGGTTATCTCCTTTGCCACCCTATTGCTATTCAAAAAATCCCTGCATTTGCTAAAAAAATTAAATATGATACAATTTATAAATATTTGGAAAAATTTAATGACAAAATCTATAAAAATTTTACCTCCCATCCGCCGTAACCTCCAACAAAGGTTGGGACGCCGAAGTCTGTCCAACTGCAGTAGGTAAAAGCACGGAGGTGCTCGGACGTCCAGAAGAAGTAGAGTCAGAACCCATCGATGTCCGTGCCGGTATGGGCACCTGGACTGGGAATCCTGTAGGGGCTGCTGAGGTAGATGGCTCTCCATAGCCTCCTACATAAAAGGGTGGCGGAGGATAACTAAGAGACTCATAGTAGGCTATTACCCGACGGACCTCGTTGGACTGTGAATCAAGAACAGCATCCGGGGTGGGCTGCCTACTGGACGAAGGTGTGCCTGAGGAAGATGGACGATTGGATCTCTATGTGATCCATGCGCCCCGCCACGTCCAAAACCTGCCATGACTGTAATGATGATGTAATAGTTAATTACATATTTATTACTTGAGATTTTAGTTAATTTGATTATAATTATGTAATAAAACTTACAGCTAATCTTCATCATTTATTTCGGTGGGATTAAAGGATATTTCTTCGTTTTCTGAGTTTTCTGAGTCATCATTTCTGGAGTCAGTATCATCTTGTAAGTCAACACAAAAAACTTCATTATCAGCCAATCGAAGCGATTCAATGATTGGGACTTCTTCTGTTAAGTCTATTCGTTTATGTGTCGGTGTGAATGCTTCATATATGTCATCTTCCTGATGAGTGTAATCATTATAAATATAACCTCGAGAATTTATCTTCACAACAGTTATTGTTTCAACGCTCTTTCTAAGATATACTTCGTAGACAAGCTTAACTTGATTTCTATCTAAGGTATACTTCGCTCTGAGAACTTCAACCCTTCCACTATCATATTCCTTTATATGCAACTCTGGCCGATTGCATATGATTTGTAAATCACGACGAGATTTTACTGTATCTTTTGATCGACCGGTTACATTCATAATAGTATAGAAGATGTTATCAAATACATTTTTCTCTATATGCATAACATCTAAGTTGTGTCGTATCAGTAACATACTCCAATATGGTAACTCTCAAAATATACTCTTCTTAATCCAATTATGGCTGTCACCAAAACCAGGAAGATTTTCTGTTTTATCTCCATTCTCTAATGTTGATTTCTCCAATTGTTCCAAGTTTGATAATATCATATCGCATGTCTTAAATGGTGGAGGATCTGAAAGATCAATTGTGTTCCTTTTAAAAGACTGCTTCTGTCTTCGATATGGATGATTATTTAGAAGAAACCGTCCGTGACAATCAAAAAAACATGATTTCTGACCGTGTTGAAGCTGAATGATTTAGTACTCTCCATATAATATGGACGACTTTTACGTCCATGCGTACTCCATCCAGATAACATTCCATATGATGGGAAGTCATTTATCGTCCAAAGCAGTGCTACTTTCATATTAAATGTTTGACTCTTATTAGCATCATATGTATCAACCCCATCGACTCATAACATTTTCAAGTCATTTATAAGAGGACGTAAATAAACGTCAATGTATTTTCCCGGATGTGTAGGTCTTGATATCAACATCGAAAGAAACATAAACGGTCGCTTATTACATAACCATGGGGGTAGATTGTATGGCGTTGTCATTACTGGCCAGTAAGAGCAATCTTTACTTCTTACATGAGGATTAAACCCATCTGTACATAAACCTATAACATAATTCCTCTTTTCATCGTTAAATGTAGGAAAAGCTGACATTAATATTTTCCAACAATCAGAATCGGATGGATGCTCCATGTACTCATCGACTTTATGTTCCACGTGTCATGTCATATACTTCGTCGTTTCTTTGCAATAATATAGTCGTTTCAATCTTAGAGTCAACTAGAAATAACGTAAAATCTTTCTCGATATTTTTGTTCCACTCTTACTACATGTATGATATCTTGGTTCATTACATTTAGGACACCGTTGTAAATATTGGTATTCACCGTAATATAAAATATGGTGATTTATGCATGAGTTTATTTTAACTTCTGCTAAACCTATCTTCCGCATCATCTTTTTTGTTTTGTAATAATTATCAGGTAATTATGCATCTTCTGGTAACATTTTTTTGATAATTCTCAGCATTGCATCAAAATTACGATCGGTCATATTATACTCCATCTTCATCGATAGAAGATCCGAAACCGCAGAAAGTTTTGAATATATCTTGCAACCCAACCACAATGGCTCTTTCGCTTTTTTCAACAGCTCGTAAAATTCTGCAGACTCTCCATATGGTTCCTCCTTATCTAAAAAAGTAGCATTAAATTCTGGACCCGCAACGTCCATAACCATATCTACAAAAGAATTAATATTGTCAGCTTCTTCCGCATCATTCATACTGTCCTCGAAATCCTCACCATGCCTCCACCAAATCTGATATCCTTCCATGAAACCCATTCTACAAAGATGTAACTGAGTTTCATCTTTTGATCTCTTCCTCATTAGACGACATTTCTTACACGGACACAAGATAGTTCCATCTGAATCTACGACACGGGAACCTTGTGTGTAAGCAAATTATATAAATTCCTAAATAACTCTTTGAAAGGTATCTGCTATACGTCCATCTACTGCACGGTTGTACATCCACTCTCTATTTGTTATATTGATGAATCTGAATTAAATAATTTATAATGTCAAATCTAGGAAATTGAGGATATCTAAACGTGTCCCATTATTGAGATAAAAGATGAGAAGAGAAGTGTATTAATTATGTTATCACTTGAGCTCGTCCATAAGGATTCAAACTTACTAAAAGATGATCGTTGTCACAAGCATCTTTATTTCTAACAAAAATTCGGCAGCATAACCATGCACCTCTCCCGTATACCTCATAAATCAATCGCAATTAACTTTCAAATAATCATATTAGTGATTATTTTGATAGTAAACTATGATTGATTTGGTATACCGAAGAGGAAGGGGTTATGAACCGAATTTCCGTAAGAAATAAAGAGCTTGTGACAACGATCACATTTTAGTAAATTTGAATCCTTACGGACCCCCTTAGTCCGGGATATCCGAACTAGGGAAAGCTAATATAAATGTAATACTTTAAGATCACTTTACGTCATACATTTGTACGTGCTACAAATGAGACTATAAAATAATCTTAAAATATTTATTCATTTATACTAACCGGACAATTACGTAAATTTGGTTGGTTAGTGATGGAGATAGAGATAAATGTGATCCTAATTTAGTGCCTAATACAGTGTTTGGGTCACTAAGAGTTGATGGGCACCTACAAAAAAATTCAAACCTGCAAACATCAAAATCCACGACCATTGGTCTGGGATAAACATCCCAAAGTGAGTCCAATAGTGCTATGAAAAAATAAAAAAATATAACACAGTTAGAGGTGATCAAATCCTCCAATGTGTTGCACACACCTCCCGTTGTGCAGGGCCACACACCACCCGGTGTGGAAGGACGCACTGTGTGTGAAGGATTTTGTGTGATTTTCTAATAATTAATGGATAGTGTTTTAGACTTATCATCAACCTAACTATAAGTTAATGTGATATACTTAATCACATTAACTAGAATTTAATGTGATAATAAATTATCACAGAAGCAAAATTTTTGTTTATAGTTATAATTATCACGCACCAATGATTCTAACTTAAATAAATGCTTAATTTTACATTCACTAAATAATTCTTATTCTCAAATGATTTGTATCTCCCATCACCTCTTTCAGTAAACCTAATGTTATGAAATTAGTGTTATGCCACTTCTATATATCAACATTCCTGATGTTATTAAACTAGTCTTATGACAATTTTCAATGAACCTAATATATGAACCTAGTGTTAAACTAATGTATCTCTCATCCCATCTATACCAACATTCACCTACATCACTATTTAAGCACTTTACTTGTTGTGTCATTTAATCAAGCACTTAACATGCCTATAATATTTCATCTATATTAGACAAAAATTTACTCAAATCTAAGTAAAACTACATATTAAACACCTATAAGAAGCATAAGCAAAAAGATTAACAACTAGTGAGATTGAATTTAAGAACAAAAAAATAAAAATATCAAAACCCTAAATCTACTACAACAACTATGAAATCGAATGAAATACACAAAACAAAGACAAAGGATGATAAGATATACCTAAATAAGGATGTATGTGCGATTGAATGGTCGAAAGGGAAGCCCTCGACGCGCTACCGGTGGAGCTCTCGTCGTCAGATGGTATGAGACCAAACCAAACTCACGCAAGAATGAGGGGATGGGGACGCCCGACATTCTGTTTACGGGCGCGGGTGAGCACACTTACGTGCTCACCCCATGCTCTTTAGGTGCTCGCCCCGAAAATGGCACGCGCTCATTCCACCGCGCCTTTAATTTCAACTTGGTGAGCACAACCGGGAGAGCACATGTGCTATTAAAGTGCTCGTCTATTTACGAAGACTTAACCGCGCCTCCAGATTCAAATGGGCGATCATGCTGGCGAGCACTTGTGCAGCCTAAGTGCTCGCTAGGCTTTGAGCGAGCACTTGTGCTCGTCCAGTGCACGGCAGATAGTGCACGCCAATCGTGCTTTTTTGTAGTGAGGGCCAGTTTTTCTCGATAACAGATCGGGGACCTAAGCCCGAGACACTACAAATGGTATCAAAGCGGATTCCCTCTGATAGTTGAAAGGACTACCCGAAGGGACCTAAGCTAAGAGCGTGCAACCGCCACTATCACTGGGAATAAGTGATGAGTCATGTTAAAACGAGAACGTTGCGAATATAAGTGGAGGAGGTTGTAACATCCACACCCCCAAACATATTCTCACATCTAAAACTCACAAAGTTTGAGTGGGTTAGAAGTGGTGGGATTACTACGTAACAACTTAGGCTTAAGAATTTTGACTAGTTGTCAATGGATCCATTTGGGCTCGAACCCAACAAATTGTTAGGGTTAATTCTCCTCGACAATATATCCAGGACATAAGCTTGAGTCGTTACAAATGCTATCAGAGATAATTTCCTTTTGATAGTGGAAAAGGCTACCTGAGAGGTAGAGTCACCCCTACAAAGAGATAGAAGGAAATGACTACCCAGAGCATGCAGCTGCCACTGTCACTAGAAATATGTGATAGACCATGTCGCAACGAGGACGTTGCGAATATAAGTTGGGGAGGTTGTAACACCCATACCCCTAAATATAGTCCCATATATAAAACTAACAAAGTGTGAGAGTGGGTTATAAGTAGTGGGGAATACTACTCAACAACTTGAGCTTAAGCATTTTGGGTAGTTGTCAACGAATCCATTTGATCTCGAACCCAACAACTTGTCAGTGTCAACTTTCATCGATAACGGACCGAAGATCTAAGCCTAGGACGTTACAAATGGTATCAGAGCGGATTCCCTCTAATAGTGGAAAGGGTTACCCGAAGGGTCCTAAGCCGGGAGCGTGAAGCAACCACTGTCACTGAGAATAAGTGACGAGCCATGTCGCAACGAGGACGTTGCGAATATAAGTGGGAGATGTTGTAACACCCATACCATCAAACGTAGTCCCACATCTAAAACTTACAAAGTGTGAGTTGGTTATAAGTGGTGGGGATTACTATTGAAAACTTGTATATAAGCATTTTAGGTAGTTGTCGATGGATCCATTTGGGTCCAAACCCAAAAAGTTGTCAGGAGCAGTTTTCCTCGATAACGATCCGAGGACCTAAGCCCGAGACATTGCAGCAAGAGCAAGGAGCCTTAACTCTATCAACCTTTTCATGCATATGCTTTAGCTACAAGAAAGACATTCAACTATCCCCTCTCTCCCGCTTTGTCGCTCTTGATTGAACAAAATCTCAAGATCGAGTATAGTAGGGTTAGAAGGTGCATCTTGGAAGAGGAGAGTTGCGGACACTATCATCCATTGCTCAGTTGTAGCCTTCCGTCTATATCTTTTGTCTTGTTTGCTAGTGATTTTTTGGTTGATATACCAACTACGAGGGTTGGCTCCATGAGAGATAACAATTGGTCACCATTTATTGTGGATTGATGTTAGGTCAAGTTGATTTCATGGTTTTTAACCCCGTCAATTTAAGATTTTCCCGCATCAAATATCTCGTGTATGTGATGTTGAGTTTCTACCGTATGATTTGCTTGCTTTGATTGTTTTCGTGGCATATTCTCCGTTGTTATAAGTTGATCTTGTGACACGGTTGGAGTAAAGGTGAAGATTCTCCTCACTCCCAATCCACGATCGAAGACGGGCAACCAATGAGGTGCAATAGAGATAAATGCCGGATGGGAGACGAGGAGGAGCGCGCGACATGAGATGTACATCATATCCATCCATTCCATTATATATCTATAACATCTTTTAGGGCCCGTTCGGTAGGAGAATAAGCAGGAATAAGGATGGGGAATAAGGGGAATAAGGGTCTATTCTCCGTTCGGCTGGAGGATAAGAATAAGGAGAATAAGGTGAAATAAAGGTAGGTAAGGTGGGATAAAGATAGGAATAAGAGTGAAATAAGATGAAATAATAGGGAATAGTCGTACCACGGGGAAGCGTGTTAGGGGCTTATTCCCCTTATTCCATTCCACCTTATACCCCAAACGAACAGGGCCTTAAGATGGGGAGTCACCGACCACGTAATAAATTTCCATCCATACATTCCAATTTGACCCCCATGTGTCAGCCATCCTTCCACTTCTGCTCTCGTAATTTTACAGGAATCCCACCCTCTTGTCCAGAACCCAACCCCGTCTACGGCTCTCCCTCCCCCAAACGAGCACCACCGTCACCTTCCTCCACCATCGCGAGGTCTCGGGTTCTAAGCACTGGCCCCACATCACTGAAATTTCTCCCCCTCGATCTGACCCTGTTTGATCGTCCGCATCCACTCCTCACCGAATTGTGCGCCGTCCCTCCCATCCCTCCTCACCCTCAAACCCCTAATCCCTGACTTCGCCCGATCGAAACGCCTGATCATCGATGGAGACCACAATCCCTCCTTCACCGTCCAGTCACATCGGCAACGAAGGAAAGTGATTTCTTCTCCCCTGCGCCGGTTAAGGCCCCATCATATCCACCACCCTCCATTTGTGCCGATACCATGCGTAATGCTGAAATGGCCATGCAGTAGCTGTGATCAGATTAGTTGTAAGGAAATTCTACTGTACAAGAGAAGAATTTTAGCACGAGAATGAAGGGAGACAAGAAAATATGTGGAAATCATGTTTACGTTGAGGTAGTCAATAACTTAGTTAATCGACATGATTACAACATAACAAACATTCTACATAATTGTGACTTATGATACTGATAACATTTGAGCTGTTTGGAAACAATGAAGATTTTCATACAAGTTCTTTGGCATCTTCTGATTCAATATCATTTTAATTTACATAACGGTTGGATCGATGCCAATTGTTGGGCTGGAGTCGAATGGAGTTGATTTTTCTCAAGTATTTGTGTACATAAACCGGAGATTTGGATTAGGCAATTGCTCTTTTACAGTGATCAGGTGAACTTCTGTTTTGGATCATGCAATTGCTCTTTTACAATTATCATGCAATATGACCATGTCTTTCCCTTCATGACTTGCCTTTGTATACATAAACTTTTGTCGGAAAATATGAGTTTTGTGCATCGAACCATGTACTGAGAATTCCCTGCACTATGAAAGTAGATGTCGAAAGAAACATGAGTTCGAGAAACCCCACGTTTATTCCCAATAGGGAACAGGTAGCAAGCTTCAAGAAATTTATGAATAAACACAGTGGATAGCAATTACAAAACATTTTCTTTTACTCACAATAGTTGAATATTGTCGATAGGCCTATCGTTCACAAACCTATGACAATCATCCAGAAAAGCAGAATCAAAAGCACAAGTTGATAGAGGCACTTGAACAGATATGCAAAACAAAAGTGCACCAATACCTAGCTAAATTTATGAAAGAGTTGAATCGACTCAAAGTCCATATGCGATGTTGTGGGATTATGTGCCTTTCCAGATCAAAGACAATAAGACTGCCGGGAATTAGGCCTCTCTCATCTGCGATGTCATCTTAATGGAATCCCTCCTACTCTTTCCTTATTGATCCATAATATTCTGCATGTATTTCTGATCTGGAAATTTGATTCATATGAATAGAAAGCCTACTTAGTTTGGAAACAGTGAAATCAAATTTGGGATTGCATCCTGATGTTTCTTTTTGGACCGTGATCTGAAACCTCACGTTGCGTCGCTGGTAGTTTGAAGGAAACCAGATTAAATTCTTTTGAATGTACTGAACTAATAACTTCAATTGAAAATTCATGACTTGCTGTGAGAGTGTGAATGGTAAGATTAGAAGTAGATTTCAGTTTTGGGTATAATCCACATGGTGCATGCTCCTTCTATGTATTGATGTGAGTCTCAAATTTGAGCTAAAGATTCTGAACTTGCTTTGCATTTCACTTCCATTCCGACTCAATAGAATCGAGAAGAGCTTCAATCTAAATGTATTCCCTAATAGGACGAGCCAAGGCGTGTACGTTCTCCTCCACCCTGAGTCCATCTCCTGTCTTGACTCGATCTACCATTAGATCAACATCTCCATCCTTCATCAGGTGAGCCGAGAGCAGGAGGCTTTCGTCCTTGATCGTGATCATCAACAACATCTGGATTGTTGTATGGCAGGGGACTGTTGTAAATCAGAACTGACCGCTAGAGTGCTTCAAGCGAGGGACTACGATGGGAGGAAATCTGCTCAGTATTCAACGGCTGATATCTAACACTCGACTTCTCATTGTATTCAAGTGAAGTGGTATTTGCACTGAGACCCTCAGAAATTCGCTTATTTACTTACAAGACCATGAACTGAGATCAATACGTTACACGTCATCATGTTCATCATAAAATTCGAGCATTGCTACCTCACAATTCCTGCTGCATGTCATCGTATTGTATCTTATTGTTTAAACACATGAAGTAAATGTACTGCAAGAATAAGGGTAATTGTTGTCCTTGAACACTTAAGAAAACACATAAGCTTACGTATGCTTAACATAATAGCAATAGTTTAAAATACAATTAAAGAGAGATAAAGTAAAATTAATTCATTATACATTTTATCCCAATCATTCATAAGCTTATTTGGTGCATATATTATCTTGTGTGGCTGCGTGCGTATACTACGGGGGAGTTCGGATCAGGAATAAGTAGGAATAAGGATGGAGAGTAAAGAGAATAAGAGCCTATTCTCTGTTCGGTTGGAAAGATATGAATAAGGAAAATAAGGTGAAATACTGGTAGATAAGTTGGAATAAAGATATGAATAAGGATCGAATAAGGTGAAATAATGGGATGTTGATGGGAATAACCGTACTCTTGAAAACTATACCAAACGAGGAATTTGACCACTTATTCCGGCTCTTACTCTCCAAAAGAGCAAGGCCTATCTTGCCAATACTTACCTTTGCATAGCCTCTTATGCAAGTGCCATAATTTTCTTAACATAATTTGATATTTTACAATATAGAGCCTATTTATATGTTGAGAACATAGAAATCTATATAATGGTATAATATCGTGATTACAATCATCCATGCTTGAAGTTATTTACAGTGTAACCGGTCTGTATTGTTGATATTTTTACACATATAAGAAGAATGACAGAATTAGCATTTAGGGTGATATAGACACACATATATGTAGAGACACGCACACAATGATGACATAGTTAGACTCAAAGTCGAAAGCTTACGTTCACATAACATCGTCACAAAAACGAAAACATCGATTGTAAATAAAGTTTAAACGGCATATGCCTTGTGGGGAAATGATCGTCTGTTGTGGTGTCATGCATGCTGTAGGCATGTGATCGAGCGGTTCACACGATTTTGCACGGTACGGGTCCACAAAAAGTGCAAAATCGTGCGAACCGCTCGATCAAGATCGAGCGGCGCACACGCCTACAGCAGCAGACTCTATTGCACTCCCTCCTACAGCAGACGTTGTGACCTTTGTCTACTTATGTAGAGCTGGTTATTTTCTACTACTGTCCAGAACAAAAATAGTTTTGGATTTACTCTTGGTATTTTTACTCATGCATTTCATTCTTTTTTTGTGGTCATCGACACGTCCCATCTATCTTGCTAATGTTCACTATTTGTTTGCGGGTTTTCTGAATGTCATAATCCTTCAAATATAAACTAATCATACTATCCAAACTAACATTTTCATTTTTTTCATAAAACTGCCTATTGATTTATAATCATTGGTTAGCCATTTGACAATAACTCCCAGTTTTTGTCGACTACGTTACTTTCGTGTAGTTATGTATTGATACCTAAACTTTGTAACGATAATGTTTCTTTTGTTTAG
This sequence comes from Ottelia alismoides, assembly GCA_037367405.1. Classification (NCBI taxonomy): domain Eukaryota; kingdom Viridiplantae; phylum Streptophyta; class Magnoliopsida; order Alismatales; family Hydrocharitaceae; genus Ottelia; species Ottelia alismoides. The sequence continues at coordinate 693,529 of JAZKJV010000542.1, read as the reverse complement.
TTTTTGCGCATGTCATCATTTTAAAAAAATTGTCTCATATATTAGTAGTAATTTATTGACAATTATGCTTACTTATTTCGTTAACTCATTCAATGTTGTTACGTCTTCCTTGCAATACTGGAGCTAATTTTCTCAATGACTTCCGTAGCCTCAATAGTGTGCACTTGTGAAAATTTCCTCCCATTGAGAACGTCCACACATGTTTGACAACTATGCCTTTGTACTCCATCTCACATATCTCACTTGTTGCATTTGTGTAGGCCTTAAATTCAACATCTTTATTTGCAAAATACAAATAGGAAACATCGGAAGCTTATTGAATTTACGCCTTTAGATACATGAAGAATAAAATTGCAACACTGTGAACTTGTTGAATATTTGCCCGTGCGTTGCACGGGACTAGAACTAGTCCATTAACATATATTAAAGAGCGTCAAAACATTTCTTTTCCATCGGTAAATTTCAATTTTACCCATGTCACCCCCTTCGTCATTCCAATATATTAAAGAGCGTCAAAACATTTATTTTCCGTCGATAAATTCCGATTTACCCCTGTCACCCCCTTCGTCATTCCAATTTTGCCCTCAGCTTGTGAATAGAATTACTCTATTGTCCTCTCTTCCTCTGATCCGCTCATATCCCCTGTAAGTATCGTGTCGCCGACCACCGCCGGCCAACCTCTGCCATCCACGTTGTCGACCTGGCCGACCCCTTCCCCTAGACCTCCTCTGGCTGGTCCCCCTTCAAGGAGTTCCTCTGCCGCCGTTGCCGTCGCCCCGCCTCCTCTCTATTTCTTTCTGCAATCCCTAGGTCGCCGCCCTCGGCTCCCGCCATCCCCGCAGACCTCTGCTCCGCCTCCTGCCCTTCCCCTTGTCATCCACCTCAGTCTCCGTTCTCGAGCTCCACCTCCCTCTCCGCCACGGCGGTGGAGCTCCCCGCGGTCCCATGCTCGGATCGTAGGTGAATGCCATTGGGAGGCCCTGTGGCGTGCACGCGGAGCGCCAGCCAACAATCATGCTTACCTCAGCACATACCAAAGGGCCATCGCAAAGCTGACAAAGACTCTGCATCTCGCTACCGCTCGATCTTTACCCATCTTCGACTCCCAACGACAAATCCTGAAAGGAAGATCCGAAAGTCCAAGCAATATGTAGGAATAGAAAAGCACTCCCTAAGCTCGACGCAGCTGCGCGGTGAACAGAGAGGCGGAGGTGTTGCCGTAGTCTAGGCGATGTTCTTTCGAAGGAGAGGGATACTGCCATTCCCGTCGGTAATCGGAGCTATAATGTCAGTATTTCGAGCCGTTCCTTCCAAGAACTCCGCCTCAGTAGCTCTCACTTTTTCTCACATCGTGGATTTTAAATCCCGAGTTCTGGATCCAATTAAAGGTTAGGTCTCACGTTGATGTATTGGATTTTGTTTGTGTTCTGCATAGTTGCGTGATCCCGATCGATTTGATGTCAATGTGCACATGTTTTATGGCGATATTATAAGGTGATTATTTGTCAGCGCTCCAGTGTCCTCGATGAAATCTAACTTAGCAAACACAATGCTTACTTTCTCAATTATGAAAAAGAAGGCTTTTGTCTTGCAATACAAATCATCCTTTTTGAGGAGTGAGCAGGTCCCTATTCCTCAAACCAACTCACATGAGAGTATTATACATGAGAAAATTTCTACCAACCTATTTTGCCTGACTTTTCTACAGGCAGGAAATTAGTTTTTTTTTCATGGTATATGAAACTCATTTAGGATCCTTACTAGAAGTAAAACCAAAACCTTTCATAAGATCCTTAGTTTCTAGGAGTCATGCTTGAAAATTATATATCCTGTGATACAAAATTCCAGGTCACCGATCTCCATTAGATGCAAACCCGAGAAGCAAAAACGAGCAACACCTAATTCTAGGGTCACATATATTATGATTCAGACTTCCCGGTCATCCAAATTAGCATGTACCTAAGTTCACCTAAATCAATCTCTGCAATTTTGTAATCAATTCCCATAGGAGTCTTTTTAAGTATTGTTGAGGCTGAATAAAAAAAGATTGACTTTTGTTGATCATACATTGGGATCCTTGAACTGGTCTTTTACAAGTCAATTTTCTATTTTACTACTGAAAGAGCTCTGATATAGTTTTTTTACTAATATGATTCAAACCCTCATCTTTTAAAGTGGGAGCCACTACTTCTACCACCAGACTATTAGAGGGGTTCTTATGCTCTGATATAGTTATGCGACTCTTATGTTTGCCTTCTATAAGGAGAGAATAGGAGGAACAAAAATCACCTTCTGAAAATAGAGGAAAGAATCATTTCATTGTATAAGCCCTTCAAGAAATGCACCGAAGTAGTAAAAAAATCCAGTGAATTATTTCACTGCTAATTCCGATGACCACACACGAAACTCTTCGCAGGAAAAATATGCAGTTTATCTATTCCCAAATGTTTGAAATAGAATACAATAAAACGGAAGAGAAAAGCATCTAAAAAATCTCAACATGATGGTAAATTTAGTTCTCCCTTTCTATAAAACAAAACCAGTTGTTGAAGAATTCTTAAGAACTTGTCTTTATGTCAGCGAAGCTTCTCAGAGGCCATCAGTGTTTGGCAATGGGCTGCTGATAATCTAAGCTAATGGAAGTGTTATTGATTTACATGATAATTGTAGAGAAGATTTGTTGCTTTTTTCAGTCCGATTGACAGCTATGCTTTTACCACGTGATAGGAGATCAATCACATTGGCAATTCATTAGACATCTTGGATGCGACATGATCATTTTTGTGCTCACATTTGGGATGATGCTTGTAGCATTGTCATCCATCTAATAGAAGAATTTTTATAGTGGAAACATACAGATAATGATTTTCCTGGTGGAAACATATACTAATATAGATATCTCTTGCCCATTATGTGTTCTCATGCCATCAGTATGTTAACATTTTTTTCTCCACGAATAACATTGATATAAATTACTCCAGAAAAAATTCTATTTTTATGTTTACTATTGTTTCTCTTGAGTAAGTTCTACTTTTTAGCAATGTCGTCGAAATCAATTGATTTAACATCGCTAACCTATTATTTTTTCCTAATGCATATGCGACCCTTAACTATTTTCCAAAGAAGATATCCTTGATAAGTTAACTAGCATAGTAGGAATTCAATCGGATATGAACATATTCGTATTCGTTTGTTATCGAATTGGTTTTAAAAGAATGCGAATAATTTTTTTATATATTCTGGTTGCAACATATATGAACGACACTACGAATTTTTATTTGTTTGCATATATAGATATGGGTACAAACACAGACATATATGGCATTCCTATATTGGGAAAAAAAGCAAGGTGGCATATAGATCATGAAAGAAGGATATGGATATCACAAACATGGGCGATATGTGGTTTCGATATAATGATATCCTCGTCCATATTAAATTCTGATTTGAATATATAAGTTTATGTAGACACAACTTTGCCATTATAACCTTAACAAAAAATAGAGTGCATGTATATGTTCCATGTAGAGAGATGAGGACAAATGCATATAAAATAATAATATAATCATTATTGATTAAAAGAATTAAATGGTTGTCTTGCTTATTAGCAGTTGTCTATTTAATCAGAAAAGCGCATTAGCTACATATACACTTCTTGGTTAACCATAACTGATCATCTATTTTCCTGGCATATGTATACTTATATATGATGAAGAATACTTGTATTTGATTATAATTTATGTCTTAGATGATGCAATTGTAGATTTAATTACAACTGCTAAGATACACGGTCAGTTGATTTATTTACTATATATATATATATATATAATTTTAGGATAACGAACGCACATAAAACTTGCTTTCCCTTGCACTGCACGGTCTCCCTACTAGTGTATATGAAAGAGTGTCCACCCATTAATTTTTCTAGCAACCCAATAATTTATCCCACAAATCCCTTTTGAGCCCCCGTGTTTCTCCTCATCCTTCCATTTTTCTCCTCTCCTTCCCATTATTTACCTTTGCTAACCTCTGCCGCCCTCCCCTCCTGGTTCCTTTTTTGCCCTCGCATGTGTCACCTGACGCCCTCCGAACTTTTCTACGTGCCTTTCCCTCGCCGCTCTATCTGTCAGCCGGTGCGCGACCTCCCCACCCGCCCATGCATCTTCGCATGCGACGCTCGATTCCTATGCAAGTTCCCTCTATACATACACTCTTGGATCTTTGGCGCACGCTCAACCCCGTTTGTCGAACTGACTTCACCGCTGTCGGAATAACGCCAGCCTTGAGCCGTTGCAGTAACCCAGTAGCACTATCCATGGCCGGCTCTTCGAATATAACGAATTTCCCGCAGTCAAGTACGTTAGCCCATGTTCCCATCAAATATGCATGCAGACGATTTTCCAGTGCTTCTTTCTCTCTAGCTATGTACCATTTTTCCTTTCGAAACAAAATCATGCACCTAAGTACGGGGAAGGTGAGTACTACAGGGTCTGAACCTTATTTATCTGGGAAATGTTCGAATCACAAATATTACTTTAGGTGGGAGGGCCTCCTCAGATCTTCGGTTTTCAAATGCCTGAATTAATCGCACCCTCCTTCGACGGATATGTTTCATGTTATTTACATCATCACGTCACTTCTTTCCCCCTAGCTCTGTACCATTTCTTCACAAAAACAAAACCCCGTACCTCTGCAAGTAGGGGGCGGGTGAGTGCTGTGGGCTGCAAACCTTATTCAAATTACAATATTAGTTTAGGTGGGATGGCCTCCTCAGGGCTTATGTTTTGTAATGGCTGCCCAGAGTACTGCGATTTCGATTTATATAATCTCAACATCAGGAAGGATTGACTTTTGTAATGGCTGCCCAGAGTACTGCAATTTCGATTCATATAATCTCAACATCAGGAAGGGTTGACACCGAAACATATGGAGAAGGAGAATGTGATGAAGCAACGACAAGGGCCATGCACCTGCTCTTAAATTAATTGCAGCCTCCTCCGACGGATATGTTCATGTTATTTACTTAATCACATTAACTAATTGGTTGAAGATCTCAAACAGAGGGTGCGTGCATGTGGGCCAAAGTCCATTTGATTACGTTTCGAATTGCCAGCTTTCCTTCTTACAAACGACAGTAAGTTTCTATCAAATATACTGCTTATGTTGGTTGTTGTTTAGTTATCCATTCAAATTCAACATATAGCATTATGTGTATGTATGCCACTAACATATACAAATATTGATGTTGATATCATGTCAGCTTGTATTTCAGTAAGAGTAGTTTATTGATATGCAAAATTTTTACTCTATACTTACCGAGAACTATTCCATTGTCGAAATATTTTCACTTCTTACAATCTCACTCAGAATTACTACTGGGATTAACATAATTTAATATGATCAATCCATTTCCGAATTATCTTTATTTCTTATAATTTCGTCTACCATCCAGACACTAATTACTTATTACTTATACCTACATCGTTCTCGCTGACTGAGTTACATCAACTTCTTTAACTTCTTCAGAAAAAGTTATGTTGCTTGATTTGCGTTAAATAGTTTATTCCATCTAAGTTGACACTCAACATGTGTGATAATAACACATGTCAAAAGCAGTTCGCACACTACTCATATTTGTTTAATGTTGATCTACTCAAGCTAACCACCAACCCTATGTACATACTTTCTTTCTTTGCAAAAGCCTTTTGGATATCATGTGCTGACCATATTGTTTGACTAATTTTCAGATATGTCGAATGTTTCTCCGCTCGAGATGAGTAAAACAACTACACTACTAAGTTCGGAAGAACCTTCCTTGCCCGCTCTGACTACGCTGACCAACACACCACCAACGGCGAGTGCAGAACCACATGGCATTGCGACTATCGCTTCACATGGTGGTATATTACATCGTTACCGTATGTATGAATGAGTATATGTGTTTTCCTTCCTTACTAACCTATGTTTGCTACCTTACATATCATCATATTACAACATGCCCAATGGGTGCTTACAATGACTGAACTAGCATGTAAATTCACCATTCACTTACACTAATCTTCGTTGCACATTATTTGCTTCCGTACCACTGGAAATTTTTGTATTACAATGACTGAACTAGCATGTAAATTCACCATTCACTTACACTAATCTTCATTGCACATTATTTTCTTCCGCACCATTGGAATTTTTTTTTATTAGATTGTGCATGTTCCACTTGCTATGACCTTATTTCGTAAGCTCTTACAATTACTTCATCGCAATCGCAATGTCCATGTTGAGAAAGCCATTACAATCAGAGGATTAAATTTCGACATGTGTGCTATACTAATGACATATATCTTCCTATTCCATAATTTCTACATTGACCAATATAAAAAAAATTATATGCATGTCTCACAAAACAAAACACATGCACTTATGTCACATGTAACATACTACATTCACATACATTTCTTCAACCGACTCATCTGCACACCCAATTTATGTTGACTATATTGAGTTGATATATGTTATATAATAATATATATCTTCTTATTCCATAATTTCTAGATAACCCATGCAATATCAAAACATTTGTGTACATATCTCATAAAATTAAGTACATGTAGTATATTATTATTTACTCCCTTCTAAATTATACGAACAATCTTGAATTATACTAACAAACTATTTGCTCTCTCCTAAATATCAGTTCAAGGATCAACAAAACGATTACGAACATTCCTTAAAGCATGTAACTCTTACCAAATCGTACCTGCGAAATTCCTTTTCTTCTTATTGTCATGACATCTTATGTTCTTCCCTTTCAACAAGACATCATACTAATAGTTACAAAACTTTCCCATCGACATCTTCTGAAGGTAATCAATTCATACATTACGTGTTACATTCAATATTAACATATTTATCATTCAAAAATAAATGTATTACTTTAATAAACTAAACTCTTACTTTTGTTACATCTTTCATGCTTCTTCATGTTATTTTCCTTCCTTCTTATCAAATGTTGCAGGAATATTATCTTCTCTTTTCGATAAAGACAAAGTACTTACTTCCTCAAGGATGCGTATGTGCCTTCACCTATGATGACTTCTTTGCTTTATGATGCATCTACATAACAAACTCTTTCATGTTTCCCTTAGGAAAATATTACACTCGATAGGACTTCGGCCCACCAGATTGTTACTATACTAAATGTGGTGCGATCATGTGGCCAGCAGAAAAAAGAAAAAGATCAAGAATACATGAACCAACATTCCACATATGCTGCTCTAATGGGACAATCAATCTCCCTTTTCTATCACGAGCACCTCCATTATTAGATTCACTATTAAATGGTGAACATATTTACTCATGTCATTTTAGAAAATATATACGACAAATACAACACTTGCTTTTACTTTAGTTCCATTGGGACTTCCATTGACTCAAGTGTTAATGATGGGAAAGGATCATATTGTTATAGGATACATGGGCAGCTTTACCATCGAATTGGATCATTGTTACCTTCTCAGACAAATGCAGCATCTTACGCACAACTCTATGTTTTTGATACCCTTAACGAAGCAGAGAATCGACGCCGAGCATTTCGGACCAATTTTACAAATATCGAAATCCATGAATCATTGATTATAGAATTGCAATATTTGCTACATGAATGCAACCCATATGCTCGCATTTTCAAGCATGTCAGTACATGGTTGCAAAAAGATTAGGAATGTCAATTGCAACTGAAAATATTAGATTTTAGATATCCTAACCATAGTATACCTTATAGGGATGAAAATGCTATGTTGATTGTTGGAGAAGGAAAAGAAGATACAACAACCCGTGATATCCTTATTTGCAAAAAGGATGATGGCTTTCACCAAATCAATGAGTTGCATCCTTCCTAAATGCCTTTACAATACCCAATTCTCTTCCCTTATGGTGAAGATGGATGGAGAGTAGGATTGCACCGTAATATTGAACAGAGCAGGTTAAGTCCGCCAACAATTTCAATGATGACCTTTTACTCTTACCGCCTTCAATACTGTCCCATTGAAGCTAGCTCTGCACTCATAAGAGGTGGTAGATTACTACAACAATTTATTGTTGATGCATTTGCATGCATAGAACAAAGTCGAGTGAATTAGTTTTGACATAATCAAGAGAAAGTAAGGAGTGAAACCTTCACGAATATTTGCGAAGTTGTTTCCTCTGGTGAGCCCAGTGCAGAAGGTGTTGGGAAACGAATTATTTTACCATCATCCTTTACCGACGGGCCCCGTTACATGCTACAAAATTACTATGATGCGATGGCATTATGTGCCTGGGCTGGAACACCTGATATCTTCTTAACTTTCACTTGTAATCCTAGTTGGAAAGAAATCCGATATATACTCACTCTTAGTGGATGCGAATCTCTTGAAGATCGTCCCGGTATAATTGCTAGAGTATTCAATTTGAAACAATCAGAACTACGAGATTATATTCTTAAGAGAGAACTGTTTGGAAAAGTAAAGTCAGGTTCACCACATTTCCTTATACCTTCTTCAATGCATACATTTACTTAAAACATGGTTCACTGACTTCTTTACATCTTATGCAGAATTGTCGGTTTTTGAGTTCCAAAAACACGGGCTTCCCCACATGCACATGCTTATTACATTAGATGAAGAATATAAAGTCTGTAATCCTGAAGCTATAAACAGAATAGTTTCTGCTGAGGTTCCAGACAACAATTCTGATCACTTTGCTTACGAAACTGTTGCACGATGCTTAGCACATGGTCCATGTGGACCCCTCAATTTGAAGTATCCATGCATGAAAATGGGAAGTGCTCGAAATTTTACCCAAAAAAATTCAGTGAATGAACCATTTTTGATAATGATGGGTACATTATTTACATAAGACGTAACGATGGAAGGAAAATCAACATTAGAGGTGCTACTATTGACAATAGATGGATTGTTCCACACAATCTTGACTTAGTTACGAAATATGATGCTCACATAAATGTAGAAATTTGTAACTAGCTTCAAGCTATCAAGTATTTGTTCAAGTATGTCGACAAAGGCTTCGATGAACTAAGTTTCTCCGTTGAAAAATCTAACATAGAGGTTGACGAAATTAGTCAGTACCTAAATGCAAGGTACGTTTCTGCAATTGAAGCTTCTTGGAGGATATTCAATTTCCGGTTACATTATAGAAGTCCTGTTGTCCAAAGATTATGCTATCACTTACCTGGACAACAAAATATATTCTTCCATGACAATGATAACTTACAGAATATAGTTCAGAACGCATTTTCTGAGCGAACAATGCTAACGGAATGGTTTTCCACAAACACGTCTGTTGTCGAAGCAAGAAGGCTTACCTACATACAATTCCCACAATTTTATATTTGGGTCCACAAAAAAAACAGTGGACTGCTCGAAGTCACGGTAAATGCATAGGTCGTCTACCAACCGCAAAGCTTGCATCTGGAGAATTGTTCTACTTACGAATATTATTACTCAGAATTCCGGGGGCAACAAGTTATATAGATCTTCGCTCGGTAAATGGCATAACATATCATAGCTTCAAAATGGCATGCCAGAAATATGGTTTACTTGATGATGATGATGATGAATGGACATACGCAATAGAAGATGCGTCGTCTTGGGCAACTGGTTGGCAGTTATGATACTTATTTGCTTCCATTTTGCTATCAATCGCCGTCATAAATCCGAGAGACATTTGGAACAAACATTGAAAAAACTTCACAGATGATTTTCAAAGAAGACATCCAAATGATAGTGATCGAACATATCACACCCTACTTGATAATGACCTACAACAGAAGGGCTTAGCTCACCTAGAGTCAATCTTGAATAAGAATGGTAAATCTCTTACAGACTTCTCTTTACCTACCGCAAATATCGAAATAGTACATACATGTACCAATAGATTGATTACAGAAGAAACAACGTATGATGTCGACTCTGAGAAAATAGAGTTCACGAGATTATTTCGTTCCTTAAATGCAGAACAGATGACAGTCTACAAGAAAATTATTAATGCATGTAATAACAATGTCGGCTCCTTCTTTTTTGTGCATGGAAGTGGTGGGGTCGGCAAGACTTTCTTATGGCGAACATTAATTACGCGACTTCGTTCTTTGAAAGAAATTGTCTTGCCAGTTGCATCTTCTGATATTTCCTCTTTACTACTTCTCGGTGGTCGTACAACACATTCTAGATTTAAGCTACCCATTCATTTTGATGAGTCAGCAACATGTCATATAACACATCAGTCGGAACTTGGAAAACTCATCTGTAGTGCAAAATTGATTACATGGGATGAAGCTTCAATAATGCATAAAAATGTTTTCGGAGCATTCGACAGAACTTGCAGAGATTTGCTATCTACTATTAGAGTTGATGCTGCTAATCATGCCTTTGGTGGTCTCACAGTAGTCCTTGGAGGCGACTTCCGTCAGATACTTCAAGTTGTCCAAAAGGAAATCGAGCTGATATTGTTGATTCCTCTTTACCAAAGAGTTATCTATAGAACCATTGTCAAATATTGTATCTTACAACAAATATGCGACTAATATGCAATTCAGATACTTCTGATCCAGACGAACTTCACTTTGCAAAGTGGCTCCTTGACGTTGGTTGTGACAATCTTCAACTACCAAACACTGAGCATACTTATGGATACTCCCTAATAAATATTCCACCTGATATGCTAATTGATCCTAGACTTGGATTGCCTGGTCTGATAGACATTATTTACAAAGATATTTCCCATAATTACTATACCCCAGCATTCTTTAAAGATCACACAATTTTAGCCGCAAGAAATATCGACGTTGCTAAAATTAATGATTTACTTCTGAAGAAGCTACCTGGAGATGAAATTACATTCTATAGTTTCGACAAAGCTTTACCTTCAGATGAGACAAAAACATCCAATGATGTCGAATATTTTATAGAATATTTGAATTCCATTAATCTTCCTGAATTACAACCCGGTATCCTTCGTCTTAAAATTGGTGCACCTATCATACTACTACGAAATCTTGATCAATCCATTAGCTTATGCAATGGCACACATCTCATTGTCAAAGACTATCAACAAATAGTAATAGATGCAGAAGTATTAACAGGAGACTATACTGGCTGGCGCGTATACATATCAAGAATCGACTTACTAACTTCAAACACTGGTTCAAGTTTCGCATTGAAATGTAGACAATTTCCTATAAAGTTAGCTTTTGCCATGACTATTAATAAAAGCCAAGGTTAAACATTAAAGCATGTTGGACTTTCCTTAAGAACTCTTGTTTTCTGTCATGGTCAACTTTACGTTGCTCTATCAAGGGTTACATGTCGAAGCGGTTTAAAGATACTACTTGCAAACAATGATGAATGCCCACCCGATCGTACTAGAATTATTGTCTTCCAAGAGGTTCTCCATGAATTTACTTCTTAGCATTGTCATCACCATCCATGTAAGTTCTTCACTTTCTTTTATATACACAGAAACAAACACTTAAAAAACCAATCACATCTTCTTCATGCTAGCACACACTATTTAATTTATATAGCTTGTCACTTCCATGATATAAATACTAACTTCTTCATCTTCTCATTCTAATTTGCATTCTCTCATTTCAATTCTATAATAACTTTGTTTATCGTTACATGCTTCATGCTTATCATTGTATATGTTGTCCAGATACACTCGTCCTGCTAAATGAAAAAACTGCAGATGCATAAACTCCAAAACTTTATGTTGGTCCCCGGAAAAAAACAGAAGGAAATGCGCGACCTCAATAAGCACAAATCCAGTGGCATACTAATTTATGGTAAATTCACCGCACTTACTTAGCACAAACTACTCAATCATAAACATTCAGTTATACTTACTCCTCCTCATGCTTTTAGATGTTGTTGCTGCTATTATTAAGAAAAGCCCAACACAAAAGCAAAGTACATACAGAACAAAGGAGATAATAGATGAATAAAAAAGATATATGGCTAATCAAGAGAGATATCCCTACAATTGTAAAACCATCACACTCAATATGACGCACTCTAACTGTTTACAATGCAATATGCAGGCTTCGAGTAAACATGTTATGGTATGGCCAACTATTCAGGCCAAACTATGGAAGCTCATTGATATTTGAATCATTGATGAAAAGGTATCTCCCCTATATGGATAATTACTTTGTTGCATTATTTACTCTTAGTACATTTCTTAAAATAATTTTCTAACTTTATATTACCTTCCTTTTACAGGGTCAACAAATGTAAGGTTATGTCTACGATTATGACTTGCAGAAGTGGTCAACGAAGCTTCAAGTTGGTAACATATATTTGTTCTCGAATGTTGACATTTATGAAGCAAGAAGAAAACATCGAATAGTCGATCATCACTACCAAATGATTTTAAAGAGCAAATCTATGATACACCTTCTTACTGACGACCCGTCCTTTCCACATATCAAATATCGTCTCATTTCACTTAAAGACCTGCACACAATTGAACAGAATGGAATTTCCCTTATAGGTACCCCCCTCATCCATCTCTTCCATAAACTCTACCTTGATTATAAAAAATCCTTCATTCAACCATCATTCACTTCGATTATATCAGGCATGTCCATGTCCACTTTAAGAAAAAAATCCTCTTAATTATCAATCATCGAACTTACTATGAGGTATCCTATTAAACCTTATATTTTTTTATCTTATATCATCACATATGCATCCTTTGATTCTTTTCTCCTAAGTAAACTCCTAAAGAAAACATCACTCCAATACTATAATTCAACCTTCATTTCCCCCCACTATAATCTATATACTATACATTGATACCTACAATAAGTATCACCTTACACACCACTATTATTACATATAATTTACAATGCTACTTTCAATTCTTTCGTCTAACTATTCTACATTTCCATTGGTAGATGTCATAGGAGTTATTACTGAAGTACACCGCGTAACAACCATCAAAACTCGCCAAGGAACTTCTCAACAAAAGTCAACTGCCACGATCATTGATGACATGTAAACTCATTGCAATACTATTTGACATAAATGTTGCATATGCCTACCTTCCATTACATTATCATGTACAGTAATTGCATGGTTACAATAACAATTCCAAAATTGAAATAAATCCCCAGGCCATTGAAGAAATTAAAGATCTTGCCTCCCGGTTTCCAATACTTCTTTCACCATAATTACATTTCATTTTTCTCTACTTATCACACAATCAAACTACCAATATCTCTTTATCTCCTTTCAGGTTTTCAACTACATACTCCAACAACTACCAGCAAATGCATTTCTTGCCCTCCCATAAGTCTACGGATGGAGAAATCAACATAACTTCGCTTGACAATATACTACGCTCATGTAATACTTCACTACAAAAGGTAAAATTCACTGCACACTTCTTTCCCTTCTTTATTTCATACTCGCAATTCCCTTTTTACACATAAAGTTCATACATTTATTTCCACGTGTACAGTTCTCATCATATACTACAAAAGCAACAATCATAAACATCTTCACCGACATGAAACTATGGTACGATTGTTGTAACATCTGCTATAGTACATATAAATTAGATGAAAGTGGAAATTGTCTCAACTGTCTTACATACCAGCCAAAATGCTTAGCAAGGTAACATATTTACTGCAGTCATACATACTCATATCAGCATATATTTATATGATTTTGCTTCCCTACACAGAATGCGAATTAAAGTAGAAATCATTTACGCAATTACAACGACATATATTACTGCTTTTGCTGAAACAACAGAGAAAATTATTGGGAAGACAATCACAGAACTTCATCATCTACTTGAAAAGGTACAAAAAAACAAACAAATAAAATTTACATACATACATTTAAATACTTTCCTGTACAAATACATACATACTTCTACCTCACCTTTCACTCTCACTTCCCTACAGGAAAACTCAGAAAAGTTTACTGGAAAAAATCATCGCCTCTCGACTAGGAAAGCAATACATTTTCCAAGTTCGTGTCACTGAAAAGAATCTTCGTTATGCAAGTAGAGGAGATTTCACAGCAATCTCAGCTGAAGAATGTATACCTTTTTCAACACCTCCAGAAAAAGAAGCTGCTATTGCATGTGACAATTACTCAAATAGTTCACTATTATTACCATACAACTACGTATCATTGTCAATTGCCTCCTTCAACGTTGGTCTTCTTTTGCTCCTACATTATTCATAATTTCAATATAACAATTCTTGTAGGTGGTACTTGACATCTTCAAATTACTCATATAATTTTGCTACTTGCAAGCATGCATACTTATCTCTCAGCAAGGCATCTAATCTTCATCTCATACACGTGTTGCTGTTAACTTACACTCCCGACTTTCTTGTGTAACAACTGTTTAGATGTATGTTTTTGTATATAGAACGTAATAACTTTTGTTTAATAACATATACTAAACTATGCTTTACAACCACAGTCATGTTAACTTCCTCACTATCCACTGGTCTTCACTCTGTGATTATTAACGGTATTAGTACATCACTTTATACTTGAACTGCTTTGCTGCTGTCAAATATTACATTAATTGATGGGTTGCATAACATGTTTGAAATCATATCTTATATACAGGTTGGCATTTGGGAGATCTATAGTACAGGGGAATTACTGTCGAAAAATTTTATGGACACCATACTTTGTTTTGTATTAGTTCCTATTATAAACATAACCACCTTGTTGTCACGTTTACCCCGCTAAAAACATTACATAAGACATGAACTTTTGAAAATTGAGCATCATATACAATTTCCATTGTCGAAATCATTGTTGCTCAACTTAGCTCGACTTTACTCAAAGTTCTTCTGTTGTTTGGTTGCCCATTTAACACTCACTTATTGACCATTATATAGGCTTCTGTCTAAAATCGAATTCAGTCTAAGCATCACTTATTGTTTTCACAATGCGCATCTTATATTGTTCCTACATACGCTACCTGCCTCTTTACAACGTCTTTCAGGTTTTCTTCTCGCGATTTCGTATACTGCTGTAATGCTCAAATCCCATGATATTATCTCGAATACGACAACTTTAAAGATCATTGAAGACTTTCTATATTCTTTTGATTATTTATGCATATATAAAAGATGATACTAATTTTTTCTTTAAAGAATTGCCCAATAATAATGGTTATTCGCATGAAGCATATATTTCAAATCCACTTAAAAAACATACTTAACTTGCGAATCTGAGTAAGCTCCATGTCGCTTAACCTCTTTGTTATGCTCCTCTCTTTGTTCAGAAACATAGCTGATTTATGCGAATCCATTAATTACAATATCCTTGCACCGCTTAGCGAGCTGATGTTTTACCTAAAGTATTGGGAAGAATTTTGCTGTTTCAAATACCATCTCAGAAATGTTTTACGTAGATACACTCACACGGTACCATTATCATCCTCATATACTGTATCAAGGTAATATCCCTAAAATTTGTTGCTTGAAGAAAAGTAAAAAATGTTGCCTCAAGATTTTTTTTTAAAAATCAAGAGAGAACATATAATGAGGGTGTCCTTCCACCACCTCAAAGCCTCGTCTTCCACAGTTCACCAACGCCCCGCGCCCACCCACAACCATCCCTCTCCCCTCCCCTCCCCTCCCACTACAGCTACGTATATAATCCCCAACCCAAACACGCAGGCGACGCAACCTCCATTCCTTCCTCCAAACCCTAGAGCGGGAAGCGTCACGAGCGAGCCAGCGGGAATCCGATCCCTTGCAAAACCGGTACGTTCTCATCTCTCCTCGTCCTCTCCAATCCTCCAAATGGCGATCAGATCGGCGCTACGCCTCGGTCTGCTTGTCGCCTCCCCCGTTCTCGTTGGGTACATCCTCGATCGGATCGCTCTCCGATCGCCGCCTCATCTTCTTCCTCTTCTTCTGTTTGTACTGCTGCTGCTGCTGTTGTTACTGCTTCTGTGGGATGTCCTGAGCAGTGCCGTCCTCTATATGCTTCCCAAGAAGAGACCCCCCACCACCTTCCACCCTGACAAGGACAAGGACGACATCCAGAAGAAGCAAAGGCTGGATTTTTCCTCATCTCATCGCGACTCATCGATGACGCTCAACGGCACCGTGGCCAACGGGAATGGCCCCACCGAGATCGACGAGGACCTGCACAGCCGTCAGCTCGCTGTCTACGGGCGGGAGACCATGCGGAAGCTCTTCGCCTCCAATGTCCTTGTCTCCGGCGTCAGCGGCCTTGGCGCCGAGATTGGTAATTCTCTGCATCCGTCTCATATAGTTACTAAATCGGAAGATCGGTTTTGATTGTACTGTTTGCATATTGCAGCCAAGAACCTTGTTCTTGCGGGCGTCAAGTCCGTGACATTGCACGACGAAGCGCACGCCCATTACTGGGATCTGTCGAGCAACTTTTTCCTCACCGAGGATGATATCGGCAATAACAGGGCGCTTGCCTGCGTGCAGAAGCTCCAAGAGCTTAACAATGCCGTGGCGATCTTCACGCTGACAACAAAATTGGAAAAGGAGCAGCTTTCACAGTTTCAGGTTTGTTTTTGTGGAGTCGGTACATGGCATTCAACATCTTCATGGTACTAGTTGACTCATTGTTCGTCATTTTGTAGATTTGTACACTGCACGGCCACCATTTCTTCAAAGAATATGCTTCTTATCATGTTATCGAATGTGAATTTCTGTTGAATTCCAAGTGTTGCAATGAATTTTTAATCTAAACAGTAATGGCAGCAATTGTTTTCCGATATTTCCTCATGCAATGCTTCCATTTTTAGCCAATTTTCAGGAACAGTGATTGTCCTGTCCTCAATAACCATCTTGTCATGATACAACTCATTTGAAGCGCAGCAGAATTGTTGCATCCCGAATTTAAAGATCTATCATAAATACCTATATCTATTGTGCTTTCAGATTATAAAGCGCAAAGGACACTATAACTTTTGGGCTTGTCCTTTCTCTTAAGGACGTATCGTAGCTTTCAGCTTGTATTTTTCCTTCATTTGAAATGTCTCGTATTCTTCCTTCCATTCATGACTCCATTCTTGTTTTACCTTACGCGATCACCTTCCACATCTACGTACTTTCCCTTACAAAAATCTCGCACAGAATAGATACATATTTCTTCTTTATTTTCCTTTGAATATCATTTTTCGAAACTAAATGGAGGAGGTGAACCCCAAAAATGATTTTTTACTCATAAACTCGATTTTGCATGTCTCAGTTAGTTTTTTTTGGAAAAAAGCACACATGAAGCACAACTATAGGGCACATAGTGTTTACATCTATAAATTGGCCAAGATGTCCTTGTACCGAGAAAATAGACCAAGCATATGACCAACATGACCTTGGAGAAAGAAAACTAAGTATAGATTAGGATACGACCATTAGACCAGGAAGAAAGTAAGTATGAACAAAAGCAAAGGCTAAAAGGTTCTCAAGCATCCCAATCCTCTCAAACAAGGGAACCCCTAACTCATGAAGGCAATGTAATTTTTGTATTGAGAGGTGGTTAGAGCGTCTCTAAAACCATCTCTCCTCTTCCTCGTGTCAATAAATTCTTCGAAATCTGGTTCTTTTTGACAAGAATTGCTTGCGTTGAATCTCTTCTTGCTAATTTTTTTATTAAGTCCATAATTTTTTCCTTTTTCAAGCTTCAACTTGAATTTCCTGCTTCACTTTTTCTCCATTAATGGACTAAAACTTCTTTTCTCTTCCGAATTACCCAATCATTACCAACCCCAAAATCAAAATGCTTATTCATCTTGAAATCTTTATTTCATTTAATGACTAAGTTATCTTTTGCAGATCTTAAAGACGTCAATACCAGAAAATGATGCATTGCCATCCACACTAAATTCCACATCCTTTTCCTTACTCTTCTTGAGGAAGGATTATCCCCCTTCCATTCTTCCACCTTTTTAGGTAGTTCTTTATCCAACTCTTTGAAATAATCATCACGAATGAAAGGGACTTTCGGGCTGCACGTCTTGCATATCTCAAAGAGTTTCGGGCTGCATGTCTTACATCTCTCAAAGAGTTCATCTTTGAAGCTTTTAAATGAAATCAACCCCATATGTTCAGATGATCCCTAATCTGGTTGCTCCTTGATCTTTTCCAACATTATCATTCCCTTCTCGCAATCATTTTTTTGAGCCAAAAAAGGGGGAAACATGCTACAATGTCCATCCCATTATATTAAAAAAAGTTATACCGAAAGACTTACATAAGCCAAGTAAGCACGAGTCCTTCTCCCAATCATGCTTCACAACATGCCAATCACTCACGAGATTCAAGTCTTCACCAAACATATAATCCAGTGAATACGATTTTTCATTCTTCTTTACCTTCTTGATCTTACTTTAACTGTTCTTCTGCATATGTTCCTTCTCCATTTCCTTCAACATGGCCATTTTTTATTCATCCGATCTTATTTCCCCTTTATTTTGTGTCATTCTAGGAGTTAGATCCAAATAACTAAGATCACTTTCGGGTAGTCTCCTTCCAACACTTCTTAGACCTTCCTTGCCCTCTCTTTTTGATGCAATTAGAAAATTGGAAAAGGAAAAAGACTAAGAACCATGATGTGCGTTGCATGGTAGAGAAGATAAGAGAGGTTAAGAAGTGAAGCCCTAAAAATTGGGGAGGGATGGATAATAATGGAGACACTCTCCAAACCAAAACTCAAATTCAATAAATAACCTTACAATAGCCAACTGACCCTTTGATATAATGAAGGGTAAATTATAATAAGGAAATTAAATTTGATGACAATAAATCCTAATCGATACCTAAAATGTCTCTAACAAACACTATCTTCCATGAATGTTGAGATTGCAATCAACTCAATTATTTACCATAAAAAATGCACGACTAAATTAAAATAACCAATTAGGGACAGAAAATCCTAATTCTAATTTATCTGAATTCCAAATCCATGATTGCATCAATTCTCCCTCGCTTGAAAAAATCTGTCTCCTCACGAAGTACTTGATCATAGGGGTTGGTGCTGGAGAATTCAATCTGAATTTATTGGAAGAATGTTCGTAATTTTTATAGACATTCTCTTCTCTCAGCATTCTTCTTGTATTTTTTTCTATTAAGGGGCATGACCACAATTGTTCTACTCCTTCACTTGAATATTCATCCATCCACATGGTCCTCGCAGCTTTAACCTTTAGATCAAATGTTTTTGGTGGAGTGGTTTGTGAATAATATTACCAATATAGTATTTTACCCCTTATTTTAGGGGATTTGATTGAAGATGAATCCCCAACCCTTGTTAAGGTTTTCTCCTATTCTCTAACAAGGCAGTGGTCGTTGGGGATGGGGCTCCCTTGACAGCTACCTCACGTGTAACGTGCACGTAACGATGAAGATTGTAGCACTTGATGCTTTGGTGGTGGTGTTGGCCACTAAAACGATGGTGGTGGCTTGCTTGATGGCGTCGATGTCATTTTAGGCGATCGATGTGTGCGATTGAGCATTATTGACGCTGAAGGTGGTAATAATGTGGATGATCGAGCCATCAGTGGTGGTCACGAGGTGTTGTGCGGCAAGGGAGAAAGATCCATTGCTGCGTTTGGGTCTTTCTTACCCTAGGACGGGGTGGTTCTACTGGCATCAGTGATGGGGGTTGGGAAGCAGCTGACGATGGTAGGGGGTGGCGAGTTTGGTGCTACGATGGTGGTTTGTACCGACCAAGGAGGATCGTGGGCTAGAGGTATGGCGACCTGCACCATTGTTGGTGAATCGGTTGATTTGGATGCTTCTTGGACAACAACTTTGATCAAAGATAGATCTAGGCTTTAGTTTTTTTTACCTTGGTTGGGCAGTAGCAGGAGCTTCACGAGGAGTGGCATTAACTTCGGAAGTGGCCATATCTTAAACCTCAAACTCTTCATCCATAGGACTTTCATCGTAGATGGGTGCTTTATCTTCCTGTTTCTAAGTGGGCGTTGTAACCATAGAATATCTCATGAGAACAAATATTCCTTCATTGCATAGGCATTGGATGGGTGTTGTATTGAATCTTGTTCATGAATGAATGCATCTTGTTTTGGCCATGAATTTAGCCACTGTTGAACTCTCATGCTTGCTAAAAGGCGGTTCTTGAATTTCTTCTAGCACGAACGCAAACCATTGTTTAGACGGCTCAACTCGAATTGTACTTGCCAAAATACGATCAGATTGCCAGATCGTAGGAATGATTTGGTTCCCATGCAATGGTACTAATTTATGCAATCAAAAAAATCATAATGGGGAGGATACAAAGAATTGCGATATACCTCATGTGGTTGAGAAGGGAGGAGTGTCTGAGAAGAGAAACATAAATTGGGGGAAAGGAGGATAATGGTGGATGCACTCTCCAAACCAAAACTCAAAGTCAATTCACAACTTAACTTCTCTTACAATGGATTACCACCCCTTTTATAGGGATGGAGTCTAATTAAAAAATATTAACGGAATAAAATTTGTGGAGAGAAAGTAATAAGTTATTTATACATGAGGTCATAGGATTCTCTTATATCGAGAAACCTATTTGGGCAAATTACATAATATAGACTGAAAGCAAAAGAAATACATAGAATGAGAAAAAGATAATTAATATCTCAACACTCCCCTCAAGATGGAGCATATATATATATCAATTATGCTCAACATGGAACATCATCTCTGTAATGACACTCTAGCTAAGGCATTGATGAATGCATTTGCAGTTTGTTCTCTTGAGCTGACATGAGAGATCGAGATGAAACCCTTCTTAACCATGTCAGGAGTATATTGACAGTCTACGTTGATATACTTGGTCTCAAGGTTGCAAAAAGTGGTATGCGGTATTCAATCGGTAGGGTCATTGATTACTGGTTAAACGGTATGCAGGAGTTTAAACGAAAATTAATCAGGTTATGCGATTTTGTATTTTTAATTAATAAAAAATATTTACATATATGTTGTCATATTATCACATATTCACAATATATACCATAAAAAATATTTACATATATGTTGTCATATTCACATATTCACATATTCATATTATCACATATTCACAATATATACCATATTCACATATTCACATATACACAATATATTATCACATATTCACAATATACCATATTCACATATTCACAATATATACCATATTCACATATTCACAATATATACCATATTCACATATTCACAACATAAATAAATTATAAGATATAATCACATATTCACAATATATACCAAATGTTGTCATATTCAAGGATTTTTTCCCATCAATTGTCAAAATAGATAGCATAAATAAGTAGAATCCATAGTCAAGGTTTGGAATTTCGATTTCGATTTATAAAGATAAACAACAAAAGGAATGGAACGAACAAGCTATATTGGATATCTAGAATCTTTAGAGTTGTTTCATCTCCATTGCAAAAATCCAAAGGGGGTGAAGCTCTCAAAGTTGAAGACCTATTGTATGCACTCTCGTGTCATACCATACCCTATCGGAATGGGGGTCTCGCTGCCTGGTCAGCGAGTCTGGGGGGTTAGGGGGGTCCAGGTTAGGGAGAACACAAACACAATCTTGAAGAGTTGATGTAAAAAACATGGTTTAAACAACGTTTAGACTACCGTTTAACGCCGATTAAGCGGCTTGGTTGCATATGTGCCCGACTGGGCATAGTCGATGCGGTCCAGGCCGTATACGTGTAAACGCCCATTTAAGCCATTTTTTTACATCCATGCTTGGTCTTCTCATGAAAGGCATGTCTGTTGGCAATGAAAGGAGCAGCCTGGATGTCGCATTGGAGATGCATGGGAGGAGGCATATCGTCCCATGTATCTCCATGCCATCTCTGTATTCCCTTGTGTCATGGCTCTATACTTGGAGTCTGCATTCGATCTGGCGACCACCGTCTACTTCTTGCTTTTCCACGATACCAAAGAACTCCATATGAACACAACAAAAACTTGACGTAGACTTCCTATCCTTGAGATATCCTGCATAATCTGCATCTGAGCATGCTGTAACAGCAAGCGGCGTTCCTTTGCTAAATAAAAGACCAGTGTCAGGAGAGATCTTTAGGTACCTCAGAATCATATGGATTGCATCCATATGTGTCTACCTAGGTTGCTCCGTGAACTGGCTCACTCTGCTCACTGTAAATGATATATCTGGCCTGGTGATCGTCACGTATATGATCTTCCAAATAAGCTCTCTATATCTTCTCCAATGTTCAGGAAGGCGGTATGCGGTATTCAGTCGGAGGGGTCACTGCATAGAGAGTATGCGGTATGCGGGAGAGTATGCGGGGAGTATGCGGTTTTATGCGGTTTGATATTTTTTATTATTAAAAATATAAATAAATTTTTAATATCATGTTAATATCCTCTAAATATTATATTCTTGATTATAATAATAAAGAATTGAAGGTACAAGGAACAAAACTATTAGGATAATAGAGTCAAGTGAGCAAAAACATCAATTGAAAGAGCGTTAAGTCGGATGTCCGAATTTAGGTTAAGGTTTTAAAAAAGTTTATTTGAAAATCGGCCGCATAAACGGCCGCATATATGGTATACTCGACCGAGTATGCGGCCTGACCCGCCTAAATGGCGATTTGACCATACTCGGTGCGCCAAGGCTACCGAATACGAGTATACGGTCGAGTATGCGGTATACTCGGTCGATTTCCTGAACACTGATCTTCTCTTGTCTAGAGAAAACAAAAATCCCAATCACCAGATGTTCCATTACCTATTTCTTTATTGCAGAATGATGTACCTAATTCTAGTGCCCCCCCCACGGCTGTCCTGGATGTTTCTGAGGAGCTTCCCATTGCTCTACGCAGAACTAGGAGGCAGTACACACTTCATCCCATGTCTCATTTCAGTTCTACTGCTAGTTTATCAACCACTGACAGAAGATATGCAGATGCTCTCATGACCATTTCTATTCCAAGAGACCACCATAGTGCTTTGAATGATTCAAGATGACGAAAGGCCATGGATGACGAGATGGATGCTCTTATTTACAGGGAACATAGGATCTAGTGCAATGTCCCAAAGGGACCTGTGGCATGTAAATGGGTCTTCACGATTAAACAATCACCAGATGGGTTGATTGACAGGTTGAAAGCTCGTCTTGTGGCAAAGGGCTTCACACAACCATATGGAGTAGATTACTTTGAGACATTCTCACTGGTTGCGCGTATGGGGTCAATAAGGACTATCCTTTTTGTGACAGCTAATAAGGCATAGCCTATCTTTCAATTAGATGTGAAAAATGCGTTTCTATATGGCGATCTTGATGAGGAAGTATATATGATGCAGCCTCCGGGCTATGAAGTCGAGGGGGGGTGTGTATGTCGACTTTGCAAAGCAATATATGGCCTAAAGTAGAGCCCAAGGGCATGATTCGGTAGACTTACCGCAGAGATATGCAGTCTTGGCTTCCAGAGAATAACCTCTGATTATTCTGTGTTTGTCAGAAGACGAACATCTGGTACTGTTATTCTTGCAGTTTATGTGGATGATATGGCCATCACAGGTGATGATGATAAAGGGACACTAGAGACCAAGACCTTCCTCCAAAAGGTATTTGTTACCAAGGATCTTGGTCCACTACGATATTTCTTGGGCATAGAAGTACTACACACTACAGATAGTCTCCATCTTTCACAGAGAAAATACTTTCTGGACATTCTTACGAAAGCCGGATTACTTGGATGCAAGCCCGTTGGTATTCCCGCAGATCCTAAGAAACACTTCACATCCTCTGATCCTATCTTCGAAGATGTTACTCGATATAGGAGCTTGGTTGGCAAACTTCTTTACCTTACTGTCACCAGAACGGATATTTCCTACGCAGTGAGCAGAGCTAGTCAACACATGGAGCAACCTTGTTACAATCACCGGCAGGATGTTCCTCATATTCTACGATAACGTGAAGGAATCACCAGGAAGTGGTCTCTTCTATGGGGCAAATGGGTACACCGATATTATTGCATATGCTGATACAGATTATGCAAGCTCACCAGAGGATCGACGCTCCACCACAGTATGCTATGATGGTTGGAGAAAATCTTGTACTTGGAGAAGCAAGAAGCAGACTGTTGTATCTCGATCCAGTGCAGAAGCACAATACATGGCGATGGCTTAAGTTACTTGCGAGATCACATGGGCAGCGTTCACGAAAGCGGTCTGTGCGGCCGCACATGCGGCTGCATATGCGTATGCAGTGCCCTCAGTGCACCGCTTTCATGAAGCCCCCCATTATGCGCCCTGTGCGCTTATGCAGGCCGCATGTGCGGGCTGTGCGGCCGCATATGCGGTCTGTGCGGCCGCATACACATTTTTTTATTTTTTTAATTTGTTCTACGTTTTTATTGTGTTATTTGTGCCACATTTTTCTTGCTTTTGCATGTATGCCAATCAAGCATTCCATGACCGTTTAAATCCATCGTCAAAGTAGTTGTACTGCGAGATTGGAGTAAATACGCAAGGAAGAAAAAGAACAATGTACTAATAATTTAGCAAACTAATTTAGTCAACTAATAATTATTATGAATGCAATATATTATATGTAAAGTTTGATACTTTTGATGGAGGATCAGTTATAAATATAATGACAGAGATAAATGACATTATATTCAACAATAGAGGCATTTTGTGTGCTAACTTTTTCTATTTTGTTGATTGTTGTCAATTATTTTGTATGCTAACCGTTCTATTGAAGTATTGATATGTGATTGATAGAGATTGTTTTGAACTCTATATGAAAGTTATTTTTCTTAGATCTTCTCTTGGACCACAATTATACATAAATTTAGTTCTGTTGTAGTCACTTTTGTATTTATTTAGTTATTTTTAAATAAAAAATTAGGAAACCGCTTAGAACCGCATATACCCCGCATATGCCCCCATATACCACTTAAGCGCTATTCAGTGAGTGACCTGTCCGAACGCATACGCATACCGTTTTCTGAACCTTGCATGTGGCTATTAACTTTTCAGCAAAAACTTGGTATTGTTGTCACTACTCCTATTCCACTATATTGTGACAACAAATCTGCTACATATATTGCCACGAATCCGGTGTTCCATGAGCGAACCAAGCATATAGAGGTTAACTACCATTTTGTTCGTGATGCTGTCATGATTGGAAGGATTACTACTCCTCACATCAACACCGACCTTCAGCTTGCAGATGTCTTCACAAAAGCACTACCCAAGAAGCGACTCTCCTGGATTTTTTTCAAGTTGGGCATGACTGATAAATATGCTCCAACTCGAGGGGGAGTGTTAGGAGTATATATGTTAAGAGAATATTCTATATGGAAGGAGTATATGTTAAGAGAATATTCTATGTAGCATGAGTATATGTTAAGAGAATATCCTATGTGGCAGGAATATTCTATGTGGTATTTATGTATTTTCTCCTTTGAGCTCTCTAGGGTTTTGTCCTATATAAGGACCTCTAGACCTCTATAATAAAACAAGACTTTCTGTTCTTTCATTTTTTTCCCACAAGAACCATACACAAAATGAAACCCATCATACATATCCTTTATAAAGCTAATGTATATGACAAGCACTTGTTTCTTCTCCAAATCTCTCCACAAGATCTCCCTTGGAACTGAATCATAAGCCTTTTATAAGTCAACAAAAATCATATGAAAGTTCTTCCTTTTAGCTCTAAAAATCACCATTCTCCTCAACATGTGGATAAATTCAATAGTTGAGTGACCTAGCATAAATCCGAATTGCTTTTTGTTAGAAACTTGTCTTGTCTTCTTTGAATCATATGATCCCAAATTTTCATTGTATGATTTATCAATTTGATTACATCTATAATTTGAATAATTTTGAATATCTCATTTATTCTTATAAAATGGCACCATGGCGCTTTTCCTCCATTCTTCATGCATTTTCTTGCTTCGTCAAATAACATTAAATAAATTTGTGAACCAAGTCAAGCCATGCTCAACTAGGACTCTCCATACTTCTATAGGAATGTCATTAGGTCTTGCACTTTCACCAGGTTTCATAACCTTTTAAGCCTTCTCTACTTCCTTTCTTTGTGTTCGTCTATAGCACACACGATTCAATTAACTTTCACTGCCAACTAGATTTCCCAAAGTGATCTTATTATTCCCATTGCTCAATGAAAGGCTTATGGAAATATTGTGTCCATGTAGTCTCTATATCCTTCTGAGTAACAAGTACATATCCTTCCTCATCCTTAATGCATCTCACTTGAGAAAAATCTTTTATCTTTATTTCTCTTGCTTTGGTCCTTGAATGTATCATTCCCGCCCTCCTTAGAGTCTGGCTTTTTGTACAAAACTTCATAGGCTTTTGGCTTAGCTCCACTTACAATATTTTTTGTTTCTTTCTTTGTTATCTTGTAGTTTGTGACTGTTTCCTTTGTTCTATCCTTGTACATAGTTTAAAGCAAGCTCTTTTAATTTTAAGCTTCCCTTGCACCCCTTCACTCCACCACCAAGCCTCCATTTAACCTAGAACTTATTTTTTGGACTCATCTAGCATCTTTTTTGCTACCCTTTGGATACAAGCTGCTATTGCCTCTCGCATGTTGTTTGTACTTTCGTTACATTCCCAAGATAAGTCTTCTAAAACTTTCTCCTTGAAGCTTGCTTCCTTCAATTGAAGATTCCATCATCTTGTTTTAATGGTAATGGGGAATCATCTGTCAAGCTCTCTCTTGGGTTACTTTGTAGTCTTTGTAGTACAAGCGATCTTT
Source organism: Ottelia alismoides (assembly GCA_037367405.1). Taxonomy (NCBI): domain Eukaryota; kingdom Viridiplantae; phylum Streptophyta; class Magnoliopsida; order Alismatales; family Hydrocharitaceae; genus Ottelia; species Ottelia alismoides. Next base: position 666,731 of record JAZKJV010000542.1, on the reverse strand, counting down.
TCTTCTCATCGTAAAGTAATCAATTTGTATTTTAGGTGGGTCTCTCTTATAAGTAATTAAATGTTCCTCCTTTTCTTGAATAGAGTGTTTGATATGAAAAGATCATAAGTTGTTACAAAATGCAGAATGACTTTTCGCTCCTCATTTCTAACCTTGAAACCATGACCCTTATAGACACTAGCATACCCTGAATCATCCTTTTCTACACGTCCATTGAAATCTCCACATGCCAATTTTATTTGTGTGGGATTCCTTCCGTAATCTTATCCAAATCCTTCCAAAATCTTGCTTAATCCTTTCATTTAAATCGACTTGCGGTGCGTAAACTGATATGATATTCGGGATTTTTTCTCCAAGCAACGATTTTAGCAAAATAATATGATCCCTAAATCTTTGCACCTTAACTACATTATCATTCAAATATTTATAGATAACCGCCCCAACATCGTTTCTACCCTTCTTTGTACCTGAATAACACAATTTAAAACATCTCTTCTCGATCTCCTTTGATGCAGCGTAAACTGGAGATATAGGGCTGCATTTATTTAATTTTATCCGTTAATTTTATTTACGTTTATTTGAGTTGTCGTCATTTTAATTAAATAAACGGGATCGCCTGTGATCTCGATTAGTTAGAGATTTGAATTTCAAATTAGTCGGTTAGTCGGTTAGAGTCCACTTAGGATAATTAATTTGAATTTGAATTTGAGTTGCTATTTTGTATCTCATCCCTCCTATATAAATGGATGATAGGCACTATTGTGTTAGGGAGTTCAGTTGTTATGAAAAATTGAGAGTTACTCTCTATCTCCTCTCCCTTCTCCTTCTCCTACGCGCTCTACGCGCATTCTTCTCTCCATCCCCTCGTGTTCCTGACGAGTTTCTCCTCTCAACCCTCCAATTTTCTTCTCCACCAAAAAATCCACCAAACAAAATTATTTTCCGCCATCACGCGCGAACCTATTTTGCATCATTTGATATCAGAGCATGGCCTACAGATCGTCCTCACGATCTGACGGATCCGTCCCAGACGTTCGCACCGGCATGCATCGAAGGACTATCGTTCATCGGAACGAAAACGACGAGCCAACGACGCCTACAACAAGGAGATGATGGACGAACTGCGCGATCTCCAGTCCAAATGTCAAGACTTCCAGTCCAAATGTCGAGATATCATGGCCAATTTCGAGACCCTACTCGCCGCCCAATCAAAGCCTCCAACCACCGAAGCCGCTGTCCAGAGTTTTGACGAAGAAAACCCTCGCTGTGGAGGAAGATTCGATCGCTGCCCAGGTCATTCCAGAAGAAAAAGTGTCGAACCGATTGCTGTCCAGGTACATTCCGACCTGCAAACATCATCTCCGAATGCGGACTCCAGCAAAATTCGCCCAAAACAGTCCCCCGCACCCACCTGTGGCACACCCTCCAGCCCCCGCTCTCACTCGCGCGCACCCACCAGTCCCAAAACCCCCTCCCGCCACCTCCATCCGCCATCGCCCCCTCCCCGTCACCCAGGCACCACCTCCTGAACCTCTTCCCAATCCCCTCTCCTTTGCTCGTGCCTCCAACCTACCCTCCCAACCCATGCAGCCGTTCTCACAACCTGTGCTGTCACCCTCCTTTACCGCCTCCCGATCCGAGGTCGCCACAACCACCATATCATCCCAGCCCCTCCCGTTGCCCCCGCACCCCTTGAAGCACACCCCCCAGACCAACCCCAGCCTCGTCCACGCGGCCAGCCAATGGCGTGTCAACCGCGTGCCACAAGACTCCATCAGCGCGCCGCCCCGATCCCTCGCCTCCAGCGGAAGTCGCCGCCACCGGCCGCCTTTGTGCGCCTCCTGCGCGATATGCGCACTGCCTGCAACAACGACGCCGACGTCGCAAGTTGAAAGGAAAAGGAACCCTAACAGGGGCTCTGTATCCACGGTGAGTCGAATCCCATGAGATGAGGGATGGAAGTTAATTTGGGAAAATTACAAGAAAGCTTCCCCATGCAAAAGTTTTTATTCAATGGGGAAACTCAAGAACTCCTTTTACGAGATTTGTTTAATTGGAGGGGTTGAGAGGACTCGTCGGGAACACGAGGGGATGGAGAGAAGAATGCGCGTAGACCGCGTGGGAGAAGGAGAAGGGAGAGGAGATAGAGAGTAACTCTCAATTTTTCATATCAACTGAACTCCCTAACACAATAACCTATCATCCCTTTATATAGGAGGGATGAGATTACAAAAATAGCACTCAAATTCAAATCAAATTAATTATCCTAAGTGGACTCTAACCGACTAACCGACTAATTTGAAATTCAAATCTCTAACTAATCGAGATCACATGCGATCCCGTTTATTTAATTAAAATGACGACAACTCAATAAACATAAATAAAATTAACGGATAAAATTAAATAAATGCAGCCCTATATCTCCGTTTACGCTGCCTCCTACCATCCCCGTTGACAGCCCTGCACCTCCAGCCCCAAACCCACTGCCGCTACCTCTTCCCACAGCCACCCTCGCGCTCCTTGCGCCACGCCAACATCCCTTTTCCCGACGCCCCCGAAGCCCCTGCCCCTGCAACCCAGACCCCCGCACCCGCTGCCACCCCCTCGCCCCCCAGCACCCCCAGCCCCGTCAACCTTCCCCACCACCTCTAGGGAACATCGCGATACACCCCCCAAACCTTGTGTCCCCTTCTGCAACTTCTCTCCCCAGAACTTAACCTACCCGCACCGCCACCCCTCTCCAAATATCGACTCCCTCTTCCTCTGCCACCCTCCCTCGACCTCATTCCCGTCCCAGATCCGCAATCCCTCAGCGCGCCAACCCTCGCGCCTCCGCCATCCCCTCCTCGCCGCCTCTCCCCGCTTAATACCTCCCCCCCCTCCTCGCCTCCCCCGCATACATTATCCTTCCCTCGCCGCCTCGGCCTCCATACCACCTTCTCCGCCTCGTCCCCCTGCCGGTCACCTGGCCGTTTTCGCCACCACCCCTACTGCCGCCAAGCGCCCCAACCACCCGCTGTCCATCTCGCTACCTTTGCGGGCAGCATCAGCCGCGCGGAACGCCTGGGCGCGAACTCACGGGCGCCGCCTCCCCCATCCCTCGTGCCGCCGCCACTTAATTAGGAAGAGAAAAAACCTAACACTAGTTAGGGATACAGTCACAACCAAGTCCCTGGAAATTAGGGAACTGAATGGGAAATTTGTCGCAAGACCCCTCCTCATAAAAACATTTACTGGAAGGCCATGATTGAAGGGATACGAAATTTGCATGCCAACACCTTAGAGTAGGAATATTTAAAAAGGACTGAAAGGAAGAAATTCGGGTGGCCTCCTTATCCTATTAGGAATAGACCATGGGTTTCACCTATTTAAAGGCCCCGTGGCTTCATTCATTAGACACATCTCCTCCTCTACTTTCCTTGTGCTATTGCTTTGCTATGGACTCTCCACGGGCCGAGTTGATCGTCATGAAGATGCCCCATCAGTTCTTTGAGCACCACGTTAAAAGAGTAAAGCCCGGGATGGGAGCCCGCATATGCGCCACACCTGCTCTTCCGCCATGAAGTCCACGTCGCCAACACTCGCATGCCACACACGTGGATCCCACCATTCGCGCCACACCAGTTCTTCCATAGGATGATCGAGAACGCGGATTCGAATTTATCAACCTCCAAGCCTGCAGATCCAACAATTCGTCGGGAGCTGAATTTTTCAAGCGAATGAGAGTTGATGCAGCGTAAACTGGAGATATAGGCTGCATTTATTTAATTTTATCCGTTAATTTTATTTACGTTTATTTGAGTTGTCGTCATTTTAATTAAATAAACGGGATCGCCTGTGATCTCGATTAGTTAGAGATTTGAATTTCAAATTAGTCGGTTAGTCGGTTAGAGGTCCACTTAGGATAATTAGTTTGAATTTGAATTTGAGTTGCTATTTTTGTAATCTCATCCCTCCTATATAAAGGA
>JAZKJV010000541.1:0-59830 GCA_037367405.1 Ottelia alismoides | reverse complement strand
TATGCACATGTCTATGGTTCACATGCCAACATCAAATTCATAAAGCATAACAGGTCCTCACGGTTGTTTATAAACCTTTCCTTTGATTTTTATACGATTTTTCTTATCACATAGAATAGTAGAGGCTCCTCTCCATTTTAGCCAACCTGGATTTATCTATGAGTAACATCTTTATCAATTTACTCATCATGTTGTAAAATACATCCCAAGTATCTAAAGAAATCTTTCATCTGAATGATATCGTGACCAGACTTCATCTTGATTCCTTCACCATTGTTTCCATCAAAAAGTGTACCCCATGTATCCAGTCTTAGCCCTACTTGTACGGCATCCTTTAGCTTCTAATGCATGTCTCTGAACCTCAAGCTTCTCAGTTACCCCATTCATCCCATCAATCAACATAATATAATCAACGGATAACATAAACCAAAGTATCTCATCCCTAAATGTGACTAATCAACTCGTCCATAATCAATGTAAAAAAGAAATGAACTTTGTTGGTGTATGTAATAGAAGGGTAATTAGATCCCTACATGATCCAATTACCACCTACTCATGTTTAGTCCCACTCCCACATCTACTATCTGTGGGACTCTACTATCTGTGGGATTCCGGTTTGTCTGTGGTTATATAAGGAGCCACACACCTCTTGTACTCATTGAGAAATTCAATACAAAATATATGGCCTTTGAGACCTTTTCTTTTGATTCATCCCGCTCCTTAGGGAGTATGATTCCACGTAAATCTTTAAATTCAATGTTTCATATTCCTTTATTTTCTTGCTATGTTTATCGATTCACTTCTGCTATTAACATGTTATCAGAACAATTCGATTTTGGGAGATGATTCCTTCCTAGTTTGATTATTATTTGCTCTTGTTCAAGTTATGAAAATCTGGCCATCATGTTCAAATTCTATGATTTTGTGTGGTGTTATGGTTCGATTCTAAGCTGCCATCTATTCAGGCATCTAGAGGTTCTAGGGTTCTCATTCTGGAACCCTAGTCTCACGACGACAGTGAAACTTAAGGGATTTGTGCATCCATCTTCATCCACCCTGTACACTATGTCCGGCTCCAGCAGCGACGAGATCAACCCCCAGATCACTGCATAACATCCTCCTTAGATGGGGACTCCTTACGCTCCATCTTCCTCTTCCTGGCCCCTTAAAAAAACAATGCATGTCTAATCCCTCCACGCGCGAGGTATGTGAGTCTTCAGGCGACAGCGCATCTTCTAGCGCAGCAGCAGCCCTCCATGCGATGCTGTATGGAAGCAGGAGCAGCACTCGATGGCGCATCTTCCAACAACCACCCTCCCAGGCGGTTACACCATGAAGCTCTAGCTGTTTCAACAATCCCATCCGACTCCAATGACGATGGCCAGCTCGCACGATGGTGACGATCACCGCACACTCAGAACACCTCCAAGCGACATTTAATGTCCCACACGATGATGATCTCCATGCAACGATTCTCTCCAGCATCCAGGTGGAGCACCTCTCCTCACGCTTGCCTCCTCTAACATCCAGGCAGAGGCAGCGGTGGGGTTGTTCCCAGAGGCGGATCCTATTTCCCTTTCTTAAAGAGGAAAAGAGGGCCCGATTTGTTGTGTATAAAAAAAAGAAGGGGATTTATCCCAATGGCCCAACTTCGGTAAAAAAGGGAAAGAAGATTTTGTTATTATTTTAGGGTCTACCGTGTGCCACGTCTAAAAGAAGGGTGGAGTATTGGGTTGGATCGGTCCGGACCCGACCATAACTCGATCCACAAAAGCTTGGGTTCGGTCCGAACCCAATGTATAAATGGGTCGAGTCTGAGCCCTCATATTTCAAAAATATTATGCTCGGGTCGGGCTGGGCTCAAACCCGAAATACAAATGGGTCGGGCCCGAGCCCTCATATTTCAAAATATCATATTAAATCAAATTAGAGGACATTGATTTATAGTCACAATACATCCAATATTTTCTCCATCCATGAATTATAATATTATATCGCACCATTACATCCAATATTCACGTGTTATAGATGAATCATATCAATAATAATAAATTGGAATCAAAGTATAACTTCATGGAATAAAAATGGGTGCAGGCTGAGCCCGGTCCGAACTCGAGACCGACCCGAACCTGTGCCCGATCACGCGGTCATTTGGTCAGGCCCGGGTCCTCACATTGCTAAAAAACAGGCCTCGACTCGACCCAAGGCCCACAGAAAATTAACGGGCTCGGGCCAGACTTTCCTGGGTTGGGTCGGGTCGAGCCCAATGCTCCACCCTATCTAAAAGGGTGTTTTACAAAAAAAGAAAAAAAAGGATGGGTCCAAAAAAAGGGAATCTTTTTTTTGGTTTAAAAAGGGTTGCGTACAAAAAGAAGTCGTATCGAGAAAAAAAAACAAAAAAAATTAGCCGAGAAAAAAGGAAGAAGCGTTACTTCTTATCTCTAGGTTTAAAAAGATATACTGCTTTATATCAAGAATAAATCTCTGTTAGGTCCAAGTGTGTGTCATTTTTCCTACATATTCAAAATAAATCTACGTACAAAAAAAAAGAAAAGTCGTATGAAAATGGGGAAGAGAATAACCAAAAAGGGGGATCCGTCTACAAAAAATGATTTATTTGTGCAAAAAAACAACCACAAAAAATGCAAGTTTGGTTTGTCCCAACTTGATGATCTATGATCTTATACTATCAAGAATGGGAGAAAAGGGGGAGTCAGTGATGGAACATATATTTCAGGAAGACTTCTACTGCTCGATGACCATGACTGACATGTCGGCATTCTAGACTGCTATTGATATCATCTATCTTCATCAAACACTGAATTCTTCGTTGGGGTATCTCTATCCCCGACTACTACTCTACGTTGGTCTTTCTTCTACTACTGTAACTCTTCTCCAGGCACGATAGAGATACATTACAGTGACCTGGTATCGCAACGACGTTACAGGCATGACAGACATACGTTCCAGTGACCTGAAATGTACAGACTCGTCCTCAAGCGAGGTCTTCTTCCAGCTATGGACATATGTTCTTCTTGTCTGTTCTGCTGGGATGTATAAGCACGTGAGGTCCGATGAACAATGCCAGGAGATCTAAGAAAGTTAGAAAGTTGTAAGGTGCAAAATTCTAAGGCATTATCAGAACAAAGATATTTGACAATGGTAGAAAAATATTCTTTATCTCATTAATAAAATATTTAATCACAGATTCAGCCTCAGATTTATTCTTCAATAAAAAGATCCATGAAAGTCTAAAAAATCATTGACAACAACTAGATAATATGGTATCCCTAATGATCAGAGACACGACTCATACCCCAAATATCTAAATAAAGGAGCTCAAATAACTGTGAACTGCTCTGACTCTAACGGGATGGAAAGGAAGACCGGTGATGCTTCCCAAGTTGGCAGGCATCATACTCGCAGGAGGATCTCGTGGAAATCTGACGGAGAACATGACACAATTTCTGTATAGGAAGATGGCCAAAATGAAGGTGCCACATATATAGTGAGACTTGTCTAGTAGGTATAGTAGAAACGCCAGTTTGTAGAGCCTCCGCTTCTCATGACTACATCCAATCACCCTGTCTGTGAGTATGTCTTGAAACACAAGAGATGAAGGGTCAAAAACGGCACGACAATGTAGAACATTAGTAATCTGACTAATGGAAAGTAAATTCATCTGAAAGTCGTGAGCATAAAAAATATTCTGAAGGTGCATGGATGGCGTCAAATGCACTTCCCCTATCTTGTAATGGGTAAGTGGTCGTCAATAACAATAACAACCAGTCTACCATGAGGTATGGTCCTGTAATACCTTATTTGCACTCTGTCTCCACACAGATGGTGGGAAGCACCAGAGTCCATAATTCAATCGGTTATATCTACACCAGTGCTATCAGTAAAAGCATAAGCGATGCGTGAGGAGCTCGAAGAATCTCTTGCTGCAGTTGTGGTACCTATAGTGGTGGTTCCTGTAACATGAGTCATGATCACTCGAATGTGAGTGACAATATCATCCAGGCGAGGCCCGGCCTGGGGAGAAAGTGTATCTAAAGACTCGATATGTTCTGCCACATGGCCAGAAGCGGGCAATGCTTTTAGTAGCATATATCCTTCGCATGTCCCAGTTGATGACAATAGGTGCAAGGGTCATGTTGACGTCCGACGCCTCTACCATGAGGGGTGCATCATGTGAACAGGGTCATCCCTCCTTCGCCATGAGAAGCGGTAATTGTTTAAGAGGGCAAAGGAATAGTAGTAGAAGACATGATAATCCGGTTGAGATGGCTATAGGCCTCCTCCATGGGAGGTATGGTAGCTCCAATGAGAAGATGTTTACGCATTGCATCATACTCTATATCAAGGTCGGTCATGAAAACTCCAACCATCGTGGAGTTCATATATGCCTTTTGTTGCTCTAGAGATGTCGTAATAGGCATACAGCTATGAAGCTTCTCAAACATGTCACGGAGTGAAGAGTAGTACACATGCAGAGGATGATCATTCTGCTTAGCCTTGTAGATATTGAGTTGTAGCTGAAGAATCTTGGCTTCATTCTTTGCTTGAGTATAGATGGAAGCCAAAGTGTCCCTTATCACCGTGGCAGTGGGATGATTCAGAATATCATTGGCTATCTACGTGATGAATGTTCCACATAGTCAAACACGCGCATACGCATCATCTTGCTTCCAAGAAGCATTTGCACAATCTTATCCGATGGCTCTAGATCTGATGTGCTCTTTGTTGTTACACTGCATTAAGGTGAAAACTGCATGGACAACAACTCATAATTGGTCTCATCCATCTTCATGATGGGAGCCGGGCCCTCGAAGACACCATACGAAGAGAATATATTACCCTTGTTTTCTGACATGATGATAAAGCAGCCGAACAACGGAACTCGATTGGGGAATAGACCGATATGGTCCTCGGATTTCCAGGCGGTTTTTCTGTGTTTGGGGGGTCCCGTCGGATCTCGCCAATACAGCCTCGGATTAACGGGGGCTTCGGTGGTTCCCCGGTTTCCTCGTCAAAGCCTACGGGCTTCCCAAAAAGCCAGCCCGGGCCGGCCGGGGCCAGCATAGAGAGGGAAGCAGGCAGATTCTCTTCCCCTGGTAGCTGACTGAGCACGGAGATCTCATCAAATCCATCCCTCTCTACTTTTGATCTTAGCACCAAAAAGAAGAAAATGTCATCGGAAAACTAGGTATCTGGAGTGGTCATCAGTAGATGTGATGATCTCACCACGGTGGACTCAACTTACTAAGAAGGATGTGAAATACGAGTGGACGGTGCGAGCACCTAAGAAAAAGGGATCCACATTTGATGATGAGTATACATGATATACAGGATTGGTTGTACGGGTAGACTCATACAATCATCCTCGTCAACCTCCATTGCCTGCTAAGGTCGGAAAACATGATTTATAGGTATGAAATCATGTTTTCTGGTCAAAATCAGACCTTTGAAGACCGTTGTCCGAACCGTGGAGGAGCACGGAGGTCACAGATGTGCATGGGAGGGTCAGTGGCGGCTGGGGGGGAGGGGGGTAGTGTTAGGGTTTGGTGGGATACGGGAACTCTGGCCTTGGACCGTGGCACTGATACCATGTACGACGAAAGAATGAATTACTTGAGGTCCTTGGGTGCTCATATAGGAGAGGAACCCGTTGGGTAAATTACAAGAAGAAGACAAAAGAAATAGATAATATGAAAATAATAAGAGAGATAACAAATATCTCAACAATATCCAAAAATGAGTATTTACATTTTAGATTTCTGTCTGGTTGATTGTGAATAGTCAGTTTCACTTACCATGTGTGTCAATACGCTTGGTTTTGGCTGGATGAGATGCTGCGAACTTGTAGGATGTTTTAGCTTTTTTCCTAGGATGTAGCTTTTCCTTTTATACTTCAGAGCACTCGAAAATATGGAACAGACCATGTAATATCATTTGTGTATGTTAAGTGCTGAAACAAATTCGCTGTAAATTACAGACTCGTTTTCCTTTGCAATCATCCCATTTGTATTGATTAGCATAGAGATGTTGATGTGGCGGATTTCCTTCTGGCAGAGACAACTGTACCAGAAAAGCTCCATTTGAAAGTCTAACTGCATCAGCAAGGATCTGCTTATTTTCTAAAAGCCACACTAAAGATTGCATACATGGCAGGTGCTAGAAGTTGTTTGATTATCTTGTCATTGCTTGATTTCTACACTCGTGAGTACAAATCTAGATGCTTGATTTACAAGCCCATACTACGATAGTTTTCTGTTATTCATTTGCTTATTACCATGTAAACATATGTGAGAATATCGCATGCATCATTCTTGCATAAGAAGCATGCGGAAATAAGTGTCTAATCAGGCAACTAGGTAGGTGTTTCTATTTCATGTTAACTCCTTTTTTTCACTCTTTCTAATAACTTAAAGTTCAACCCCGGTGACCCCCGTCGATTTTCCGACATATGTGCAGCTCACACGTCATAGTTTCTGGGAAACCAAATCTGGCATAATTTTGTGCGAATATATTGTTCATGGAGACTTCATGGGGGTAAAAAGGGAAGCTCGGTACGTGAATCTCCTGCTGTAGGAACTTCATTCAATATTCAATTCTGATTTGTTTGTATGTATAAAAACGCTTATGATCAACTGTGTTACCATGGGGCAAGAATGGTAAAAAAAAGGTTTTTTTCAGTATGAGATCATATGTATCTGATGTTACATGATTTGGATGGAGCATACACAGTCTGCTTGAGGCAATAGATGTTTGAGAATGCATCATAAGAGCTAACGGGATTCTCTACTTTTTGGCCATTAGTTTTAAGAGTGTTATTTTGCACTTCCAGTTGTATTTATTGAACAAATTCCCAGAAAAACTGGATATACAAGCCCTTATATTTCTAGAAAGGCACACCTGCAAATAGCCATCTCCTGTTCATTGAAATCACATTTGCCCAGAAATACTAAAATTGCCTATACATTACTTTAAGCATTCTGGAGTGCATGCTTATGCCGTGGTAATCAATTTGCAGGAGGATCTAGAGCTTGCAGGTCATACATAAGGGAAAAATTAGAAGCATTAAAAGATCGCATCGAACTTAACATTGTCGGTTGGTTGAATTTGAAGTAAATCATCCAAAGATAAATTTGCATATTGAGAATTAAAAAAGATGGTTTCTGTATTAACTAAATCTGAAACCTTCTCGGTAGTAGATTGGGCATTTCATGTTACTTAAGAATCAATATTGAAACCAAGGAATAGAGATTGCAATGACCTAATCTTACCATTCGATATATGCAGTGAAGCTCCAATTTTATATGATCATCTAGTGTCTGCACTGAAACTTTGATATTTATTTCCATATCCATGAGGACCACCAAGGCAGCAACATCAGCTTCTGCGGTAAGCAACTTTTTTTTACTCAAGATACTAGGAATCAGAATTGTTGGAAAAGCATTAGCCAAACAAGTTGGGTGCCCTTTCAGCAGCATCACCTTAAAAATGGGAACATGTTTGGCTAATACTCCCTTGGTCATATAATATAACCCCATGATGGAGACCATCACAAACCACATAAATCATGCTTTTATTCTTGTTCTTGATGGCATGTTTCTGTTTATATATTTCCAGAACTGCGAAGTAGAAAAGCATGTAGGCCTCCAATGGTGCCCCTGTAAACAACCATATACTGCATAATGTTAACTTGATAATCAAAGAAGCCCAGCCTATCTGTTCGGTTTGACTGGGAGTCGGGTTCGAGCCCTCTGCTTCTCCATAAGAGAGTGTCTCAAACATTTCCTAACATTTTCGATTATTACTACCTCTCTCTTACAGAGATTCTGCGCTTGTGTGGAATTAAATATAAAACATTAAATGTATGGGTTATAGTATAAGAAAAATTAGATACACAAGATGGGCGTGGAATGGTGTGTTTCATGCTATACTTTGTAGTATTTTCAAGTACTTTGTAGGGAATATGCTTCCCAAACTGAAAAAAAGACCAGAAACCTCAAGACTTTTTTTTAGAGCCTCAAGACATATTTAACTAATTGAATACTGAATACTCGCATCTAAGTATAAATGACCACTTGTGTAGAAGGCTAACTAATTACATTGATAAATAATTCACTGTGGCTTAATCCTCTTTTTGGGTCTGTCCAGTTCACTGAGGTGGTGTTCGGTTGGGGGGTTACCCCCCACTTTGGGTGGGTAACCCCCTAAAACCCACACCTTTAACCCACTTGTGGGCCCCACTTTTTTCCCATCAAAAAAAATATATATTATACCATCATATCATCTAAAAATCATACAATACTCAACTTTTACTCACTATTCCAAACTCCAATACAATCACATCACAACAACCACCCACTTTTTCAAATTTCAATACAATCATATCATAATAACTACCCACTTTTTCAAATTCCAATACAATCACATCACACAAACCCTCCCAACCCTTAACCCACCAACCAAACACACTAACACAAAAATGAGTTATCCACCCCTGGATAACCCACCAACCAAACGCACCCTGAAGGATTGCAAGTCCACACCAACATCTTCATCAAATTCTAGTCCAAGTTCCTCCTGCAAAGAAATCCAACAATCAGAAGAGTTAATGGGGCATCGAGGAAATGCATATAAATTAATAAAAACTAACTTTAAATTCCTTTAGGTCCTTGGGTAATGTTTCCGTTATGGCATTCCAAATTTCCTTGAATATTCTTTTCCGCTTCCGCCACTGATTGAACTTTTCAGCAAACGTATCCTCAACCTTCTTTCTGTCCTCGGGTCTAACCAAAGTAGCACCTGCTTGCAATTTTAGCAACTTTTCTTCCATTTCATGCACCTGGTAATCAGCAAGCACCATCCGTAATCACAATTGATGGAAAATAATTGATTCACCGTCTTGAGAATCTACCAAGCATATTATAAAAACTGAAAAAACCAGGCAACTCCTGGTATTTCAAACGTAATTCAGCAATTAGTTTCATGTGCTCCACCTCAGCTTTCAGTTTGGCATCTTTCTCTAGTATTTCTTCCATTGTCAGGTTTGATTGCAGAGCTCGAATTTCTGCAAAACGGTACCAGCCTTTCACTTCCATAAATCTTAGCTATATTGCACTATTGAACTTATGTGTATAAAGCAAATATACATTATATACTGATGACACATTATAAAGTTTACCTGCCTCGACCTCACTTATTGCCTTCTTTTGGTCCCCAAGCTCCTCTTGAAGTTGTTTGTTGTCTTTCTTCATCTGATCAAGCTCATCTGCATTGGGAATGCTGAACTGATCCTGTCGAGCAAGATACACTTTCTGCTTCCCATATTCCTTAAATAAGATCTGTCCACTATCAGCCAAGCTATCCAGTGCTTTCTGGACAGCAGTCTTTTTTAGGTTGTACTTTTGTAGAGCATCAGCAACATTCTGGGAATTAAGAGGCCTGTTTTGCTGAAGAAAAGCCCATATAGTCAATACAGATAAGGAAGACGAAACAGTAAGAAGAGATGAAGTCAAGTATCCACTTATTCAAAAACAAGAAGATACCAAAAGGGAAATAAAGGCCTACATTGACAGAGAAAGACCAAGGACATCACAGCATAATTGTGTACATACTACATACCATAGTAGGCTTGCAGGAAACAAGAACAAGCCTTTTCCCACATTATTCACAGTCAGCTTTGTTAGAATGGTTGAAATCTAGAATGCTGAAGCGAATCGATGAACATAGGAAGAAAAAAGAAATATGAAACAATGAACACGGGGATTTTGCGTGGAATCCTACTCCCGAAGGAGCGGGATGAAATCAAGGGAGGTCTCAAAGGGCCGGATATTCTATTGAAGTTTCTCAATGAGTACAGGGAGTGTGGGGCTCCTTTTATAGCACCACAGACAAACTGGAGTCCCACGTATAGTAGATGTGGGACTAAACATGAGTGGGCGGTGGTTGGATCCTGGAGAGATAAATTTGACCAAATATGATCGTCCATTTCCTATAGAACCTCTCACTAAAATACCCCTAGAAGGGGATAGAGCTAAGCGGAGCACCAACATTCCCCCTCAAGATGGAGCTGAGAAAGCTGTAGCTTGCAATAAAAAAAGTAAACAACACATCTTCACACAATACATCACAAGAACATATGTCCGCAGCTAGTAGATGACCTCGCTCGAGGACGAGTCTGTGACTTTCAGGTCACCGAAACTGATGCGGATCAAAATTCGGCGCGTAGGGTTGAGAAGAAGAAATTGGAAGGGTTGAGAAGAGAACTCGCCGGGACTACGAGAGGTTGAAGGAGGAGAACCGCGGAGATCGCGTGGAGGGAGAAGAGAAAAAGGGAGATAATGAGATAAACTCAATTTTTCATAATACTTGACTGACTAAAACATTGGGCTACCATCTCTTTATATAGGAGAGACGGGGCTTACAAAAATAGTAAATTAATTAAAATTGACAACCGACTTGCCTAAACTGACTCTAACTAATTAATTGACCCAATTTCAAATTAAAATCTATGAAATAAACGTTGAGATCACATGCGATCTCAATTATTTAATTAGACAATTACGACAACTTAAAAACGTAAAAAAAATTGACAATTAAATTTAAATAAATATTTGGCCCTATATTCGGGGCCCACGCTGCATCAACTCTCCTCCGCTTTAAAAATTGCTGGATCTGCAGGTTTGGAGGAAGATTCGGCGCATTCCGTCGTCTTCTGGAAGAACTGATGTGGAGCGAACGGCAGAATCCATATGCGGGCGGGAATGGCGCGGCCGTCGTGGTTGAAGAACTTGTGCGGTGCGAACGGCGTCGTCGTCTTGATTGTTGTCTCCTTCCCGTGATGTTCAAAGAATTGATGTGGCATGGAGAATATGGTCCTTGGAAAAGCCATAATGAAGCAATGGCACAAGGAGAGGAGAAGAGGAGATGTGTCTAAGAAATGAAGCCATGGGGCCCTTAAATAGGGAAAACCCAAGATTATAGTCCTATTTGGATAAGGAACAGCCCTTTTTTTAAATATTCCCGCCGCCAGGGGTATTGGCGCAATTTTCGCAGCTCTTTATTTTGTCTTACTTTTCTCCTCCCTTTGGTCCTTAGGCAAATATGAGGTTTGTGGGGATTTTTCCCACAATTTTTCCCCATGATCATTATCTTTCGCAAGTCATGCGAATCACGTCCCATATCCTTCGGGTTCCCAGTTAGGGTTCCTCTCTTCACCAACCAAAGGCGGCGGGACCGAGGCCTACGCGGGCACCTCGTGGATGGCGATCTGGAGATGGAGGGCGGCAAACCTCGACTAGGCGGGGCGCGCTGAGGCGCGGGGTGGTGGTACGCGACGCAGCGCGGCTTGGAGAGGTTCGAGCGCGGTGAGGCGATGGGAGGCAGCACGCGCGACTGGCGGTGGCGGAGAGGGGAGACGGCGAGGTTAGGGTTACGGGGAGGGAAGAGGTGAGGGGGAGGCGATACCGTTGGGAGGCGCGCGGGGGGCTGTCGGCGCGACGGTGCGCGGGGTGAAGGAGGGCGATTGGCGGGGTGTTGGCGGGGAGGGAGAGAAGGGTATGCGGGCTCTGGCGGGGTTGGGGTTGAGGCTGTTGATGGGGTGGGGCTGGGTTGGCCGAGGGGTGGTGGTTGTCGGGGCAGGGGGCGGCTGGCGGGGGTGGGAGGGTGATGGATAAGGGGTTGGCGGGGGCCTGGGTCACTGGGGTTGGGGTTTCGGGAAGGGTTTGCGGGGAAGGTGGCTCCGCCGTGGGGGGGTAGGGGGTTGCCGGGACTGCGGGAGGGACCGCCGGTGGGGCGGCGAGGATCTGGGCGGCCTGGGGGGCCGCCGGAGGGGCTGGGGCTGTGCTTGGGGCCGCCGTTGATGATGGATTCAGATCTGGACGTTCCTGGACAGCGGCCGATTCGTCTTCTTCGGCGATGTTTTCTTCGTCAAAATTTGCGGCATCAGCTTCGGCGATTGTAGGCTTTGATTGGGCGTCGCATAAGGCCTTGAAGTTGGCCACAAGGGCTCGAAACTCGGAGTGGATTGTGGCTTGCAAGTGATGCAAATCACATAACATGCGCTCCTCCTTGTCGTAGACGTCGTTGGCTCGTCGTTTTCTGTCGGACGAGCGATGGTCCATTGATGCACGTCGGTGCGAGTATCTTGACGGATCGTCAGATCGTGAGGACGATCTGTAGGCCATGCTCTGATACCAATTGATGCGGATCAAAATTTGGCGCATAGGGTTGAGAAGAAGAAATTGGAAGGGTTGAGAAGAGAACTCGCCGGGACTACGAGAGGTTGAAGGAGGAGAACCGCGGAGATCGCGTGGAGGGAGAAGAGAAAAAGGGAGATAATGAGATAAACTCAATTTTTCATAATACTTGACTGACTAAAACATTGGGCTACCATCTCTTTATATAGGAGAGATGAGGCTTACAAAAATAGTAAATTAATTAAAATTGACAACCGACTTGCTTAAACTGACTCTAACTAATTAATTGACCCAATTTCAAATTAAAATCTACGAAATAAACGTTGAGATCACATGCGATCTTAATTATTTAATTAGACAATTACGACAACTTAAAAACGTAAATAAAATTGACAATTAAATTTAAATAAATATTTGACCCTATATTCGGGGCCCACGCTGCATCAGAAACGTATCTCTTTCATGCATGTAGAGTCGCTGCAATACCAGGTCACCGAGATGTATCTTCGTCGTGTCTGGAAAAGAGTCGCAGTAGAACAAGAAAGATCAACGCAACGTAGTAGTCAGGGATAGAGACACCTTTGATACCATGTTGAAATCTAGAATGCGGAAGAGAATCAATGAACAGGGCAAGAAATAAAAAAATATGAAACATTGAACACATGGATTTTGCTTGGAACCTTACTCTCGAAAGAGCGGGATGAAACCTCGAGGAAGGTCTCAAAGGGTCAGATATCCTATTGAAGTTTCTCAATGTGTACAGGAGGTGTGGGGCTCCTTATATAACTTCACAGACAGACCGGAGTCCCACAAATAGTAGATGTCGCACTAAACATGAGTAGGTGGTAGTTGGATCCTAGAGAGATCCAATTACCCCTCTATTACATACTCCAACAAATCAAACAAGCAAACGCACATAAAAATGGAGACAAGGATTTACGTGGAAAACCCTACGAAGAGTGAAAAATCATAGAGGCACGCAATCCCTAATCTCCCTCACTAGAGATTAGGGCTCTCTTCACTCAGAAACTCGACTATGTTGTGAAATATTAGTTATCTTTTTGTTTCTTGTGTATTATCTATTTTTTATGTCTTCTCTATGTAATTTTCCCAACATGTTTCTCTCATATATAAAAAGAACCTTAGGGCATCATAAATAAGCAATCGTTTCTTTCTCCCAACACGATATCAGAGCAATGGTCCTAGACCGGAGTTTTATACGTGGCCTCAAATTGCAACGAAATTAGATCGAATATCGATATCTAGTCGAAATCGAAATTCGACCAAAATATGGAGGCCCTAGAACAAAAAATGACTGAAATGAACAAAATTTCTGTCGAAATTCAACCGAAATTTGATTTCGATCGGTCACCGAAATGGTGATCGAAACCGAGATTTAGGGCCTTGGTTTTATATACTCGTAATTTTCAGATGAATTTGCTTTCTATTAATCGAATCACAAAGAATCTACATTGTCGTGCTATTTTTGACCCATCTTTTGTGTTTCTAGCATACTCACGGACAGGGTGATTAGATGTGGCCGTGAGCAGGGGGCTCTACATACTGGTCCAACTTCCTCATGTTGGTGTCTCTACTATCCCTACTAGATCCAGTGTTGCATAGTCGGCAGACTGTGCAGAATAGTCAATCTGACTATACAGTATGGGGGCTCCCCGTTGAACAATAAATAGTTGATTTGATCGAACAGACGATCTGACTTTTCGGTCGACTGGTCGACTATTGGCCGAAATTTGTGTTATTTTATTTTTTAAAAAAATACTGAAGGCTTACCATTTATAGCAATATTACTAGAAATGTCAATGATTCATACATGTATCCCGTTAATGGATACTTTTATCTTGGATTCTTGTTAATTGATGGTCATATATTTATAAATAAGAAAGAATGTATGTATTAGAATTAAATCTTATATTTAAAATAATAAAAATACAAAATTGAATAATTCTGAATAGTCACCCGAACACTGATTATTCTCTGTCCAGTGACCCTTCTGACTGAATGTCGAATACCAACTTCTGCAACACTAATTGGATTAGTCTCATCGTACTTGTAGCATCTCTATTTTGGCCACCTTTCTCTGTAAAAGCTATGCCATATCCTCAAACAGATCTCCACGCAGTCTTCCTTCCAGTGCGAGGCTTACCAACTTGGGAAGCATCACTGCTCTTTTTTCCATCTCGTCAAAGTCAGAGCAATTCTTAGTTATTTGAGATCTTTCACTTAGATATTTGGGGTCTGAGTCATGTTCCCTGATCACCACGGAAATCATTTTTATCTTGTTGTTGTATATGACTATTCTATGCTTTCTTGAGTCTTTTTGTTAAAGAATAAGTATGAGACCGGGTACATAATTAACACCTTTATTGATGAAATAAAGAATATTTTCTCTGATATTGTCAAGTATTTGCAATATGACAATGCCATAGAGTTCTGCACTTTACAAGTATCCGAGTCCCTCAGGTCTCTTGGCATCGTACACCAAACCTCTTGTGCATATACATCTCAGTAAAACGGTGTTGCCAAACGTAAACATCATCATTTACTCGATTCAGAGTCGTGTTTCTCACTCTTACTAGGGTGATGTGATCCTCGCAGCTTGTTACTTGGTGAACCATATATCATCTTCCGTTTTAGGAGAAAAGGTTCCTTTCTTAATTGTGTTTCTCAAGAAGGATCTGTTCTCCCTTACACCCCGAGTATTTGGTTATGTGGCCTTTATTCACAATCTGACGTGTGGTCGTGACAGGCTCTCCCCTAGAGTTTTCGAGTGTATCTTTGTTGGTTTCTCTTGTACCCGAAAGGGGTACCGCTGTTTTGATACGTTTTGATGGAAATAATCAATATTGATGTCACCTTCTTTGAATCTATTATGTATTTCTCTCCTATATATGACAAGTTGACCCCATTTGACTCTGATGAAGAGATATACATGCCTCATCCTCCTATGGTTGCACCACCTTCAGTACCTACACCACCACCACTTTCACCACCATCTCAAGTACCTACACATGCTCCTGTTGCTGCCATTGGACCGCCACATGGTACCTTGACTCAATTTCTACCACGTGTGTTTAGTCGTAGGTCTCACATTGCTCCCCCTGCTCATGGGCCTTCCCCATCATCAAGCATGCTACAAATATGTAATGAGCACATTGTTTCTACTGATGGCACCATAGAGTTGTCTATGCAGCATGATTCTTTACAGGATGAGCAGGTAGCCTCTTAGGACAATGGTTTACAAGTTCATGAGGAGGCAGATAATCTAGATGTGTCTATTTCTCTGTGGAAGAAAAGACGTATTTGTGCTACATAACCTCTTGCAACCCAAGTCTCCTTGAGCAGACTCTCAAGGACTTCATGAGATCTACTATGAAGCTATCAACCGTAGAGATACCACGGACATATCAGATGCCATATAGGATACTCAATAGTGTCTTGCTATGGAGGAAGAGATGGTCGTGCCACAGTTATGTGGCACTTAGAACCTTGTTACAGCTCCTACTGGAGCATCTATTGTCGGATGCAAGTGGATGTTCACGATGAAACAACAAGCAGATGGCAGTGTAGATTACTATAATGCGTGACATGTTGCACGTGGATTCACCCAGACATATGGGGAGGACTATCGGGATATCTTCTCTCTAGTGGTTGGGCATTCTACTTTACATATACTTCTTTCTATTGTAGTGAAATAGGATGGGCCCCTCCACCACTACATGTGAAGAATGCTTTTCTCTATGGTAACATATAGGAGGAGGTCTACATGCAATAGCCATCTGAGTTCGTTGTTGATGGGTAGTGTTAAAAGTTTGAAGGCTTCACAAGGCAATCTATGGCCTTAAGTAAAGTCCAAGAGCATAGTTCTAGAAGATATCAAACTTGATAGAGCAACAGGGGTTCATGAGATCGACTGTCTATCATTCACTCTTTGTTTAGAGGACTCAGAGAGGTGCAGTTACCATACTTATTTGTGTTGATGGTATCATTGTTACAGGGAAGATGGGTTGAGCATCCAGGCTGCCACGGATTTTCTAGGTCAGCAATTTGTGACCAAGAACCTAGGCAGTCTACACTACTTCTTTGGACTGGAGTTTGCCAGGAATCAATGAGGTCTTGTGATGACCCAAAGGAAGTATGTTACGGATTTTTTCTTTGAGACAAATATGGCAGACCGCAAAGCTTCCACTATTCTCATGGACCCAACTCCCAAGCATGAAGTTGTATGATTATGACATTGAGTAAGTAGACAAAAGGAGATACAAGGAGCTGGTTGGGAAGCTCTTGCGCATGACCATCACCAGGTCAGATGTATCATTTGCGGTAAGCAAAGTTAGTCAGTTCATGTAGCAACCTCGACAGGTACATATGGATGCAGTTTATATGATTCGGGGATACTTAAAGGCATCACTAGGCACCGGTCTTCTATTCGGCAGAGGTACATTCCTTACCAGCTTGTGTAGATGCAGATTATGTGGGGTGTTCCAAGGATAGTAAGTTTACCTCTGGCTTTGCAGTGTTCATAGGGAGCTCTTTAGTGTCATGGAAGAGCAAGATGCAGACTACGGTTGCCTGATCCAATGTAGAATCAGAATAGAGGGCTATGGTACAGGCTAGTACATAGATGATGTGGGTTAGATCTGTTCTTAGAACCTAATAGTTTTTTTTACCGAAAAAAACGAAGGGGGAGCCCTCTCAAGGCGGGAGTCGCCACACCAACTCTTTCATTAATAGCAAAAAAGGAACATCAGTTGGATATCCAGAAATTATACAAAGCATTACATTGTGCGGGCACATTCTCATAGTAAAATCGTTGTCCCTTGAAAATGCTATCATTCCTGCCAACCCAAATAGCCCAAAGAATGGCAAATGGCCTCGAGACGTCATCCGAGGACCCAAGACCCACCGATCGAATAGATCTCCAGAAATGCTCCAAGCTAAATGCCTAGACCCAAGACAGCCCCAACGATTCCCAGACTAGCACCGAAGACCTACAGCCGAAGAATATGTGCCCCGCATCCTCCAAACACTCCTCGCATCTATCGCACCTCAGATCTGCTACGCCAAACAATCTCTCCCTCCTTACTTTGTCACACAGACAGTTTCTCCTTAGACAGCATAGGAATACCTTAACCCGAGTAGGAATCTTGGCCGCCCAAATCACTTTTGTGTCCGCGCAAAGGTCTTCATCACGTTCCACTCCCCCACCAAGCAGCTTCCGATATGCGCTCTTTAAAGAGAATCTTCCATCTGCCCACTCAAAATGGTCCGACTCACCAGACATCTCCCTAGGAGAGGGAACCTCCGACTGCAACCGCAAGAACTCATCCAGTCGCTGATCCGACAGAACCGAAAGAAACATAGGGGCCCACGACCCCGAGTCCGCCAGCCGCACCCCCTGTTAGCTGCTAAGGCCATCAGCCTTGGGAAACAGTGGCCCAACACCCCCTCCCACGTCCAATCATCCAGCCAAAACCTGAATAGCTGGCCATTCCTCAACCTCAGCCGCAGAAAAGAGCTTAGCTCCGGAAGCACTGCACAGATCCCCATCCACAACGGAGACTCACCATGTTAGAGTTATTATATTTATATTTATGCCTGTGACCTTTCGGGTTCTGTAAACCCTTTGTACTCTATAGGATTTTCTCTCTATATAAGAGACACTAGATCTACGGAATAAATATCTCATATATTCCTCTTCTCAACATGGTATCAGAACGACGGTCCTAGACCGAAGCCTAATATCTTATATCCGTCGCCACCACCAACCCTCTCTCCACCGACAAGGAGAGAGGTATGGACCTCCCGCATCGCTCATGGATTTCGTGGTCTCGCGCAAGGTAGTCCAAGTCCCAAGCATCACCAGCATCACCTAAAGTGCCGCCCGAGGCTCCAACAGCTCCAGCCACATCTCCAGTGTCGTAGGCACCGCCTGGAGCCCCTCCTCTCCAACAACCCTTGCTTCACCACGACTTATTTCTCTCAATGTTCGTTTCTCCCAAGTTGATGTTCCATACTCTTTACTCTATCAAGTATGGGAGAAAGTGGGAAGTCAGAGACGATTCTTCAGGACGTTTGCTGCCTTACCACGACTGATAGACCGACACTCCAGACTACTACTCAGATCATCCGTCTTCACCGAGCATCGACTTTTTCGTCAGGGCGTATACTTCTTTTACGACCCGACTACTACTCCGCGCTGGACTTCTTCTACAGTGATTCTTCTCCAGGCACGACAGAGATATGTTCTGGTGACTTGCAGGCACGACAGCGATACGTTCCAGTGACCTGATATCGTAGCGACTCTATAGGCAGGGCAGAGATACGTTCCGGTGACCTGAAAGCCGCAGACCCATCCTCGAGCGAGGTCTTCTACCGGAAGCGGACATACGTTATTATGATGCATCTTGTGAAGATGTGATGTATGCTTTTTCTTTTTGTTACAAGCTGCAGCTTTCTCAACTCCAGCTTGAGGGGGAGTGTTAGAGTTATTATATTTATATTTATGCATGTGACCTTTCGGGTTCCGTAAACCCCCGTGACCCTTCGGGTTATGTAACCTTTTGTGACCCTTCGGGTTCCGTAACCCCCTGTGACCCTTCAGGTTTCGTAACCCTTTGTACTCTATAGGGTTTTCTCTCTATATAAGAGACCCTAGCTCTATGGAATAAATATCTCATATATTCCTCTTCTCAACACACCAGGCTTCCTCCTAGCCACCAACTCCCCAGTGATCCTATAAATCCTCCTCGGAAGCCTGGTGACCAACAAGTCAGAGGAGCCCCAAATCTACACCACCCATTTGGCAAGCAAAGTTTTGTTCATCATCTCCACATCCTGGACACCAAGGCCCCCCTCAGCAACAAGCCTAACAAAATCCTCCCAAGCAACAAGATGCAAGCCCCTCTTCATCTGCCTCCCATCCAACCAAAAGAAAGACCTCATCAAAGCTTCCACCTTCCTTCTAACCCCAACAGGCATCAAATGCGTCAAGTTGAAAAAAATCGAAATTGCAGAGAGAATGTGCTTCAGCAAGGTAAGCTTCCCACCCTTGGACAAAGTAGTAGCCTTCCAACCTTCCAATCGCTCCTCCATCCTCCGAAGGACACAGTCCCAGTCCGACCTCCTCAACCTACCGTCAACCAGAGGCAACCCCAGATAGGAGATCGGCAATCACCCCAAGGGGTACCCCGTCCACCCAGCGAGCCTGTCGCTTTCGTCGTCGTCCATCCACAATGGAACCACCACAGACTTCTGCCTCTTAATCTGCAAACCCGAGAGGCACCCAAACATATCCACCAAAATAGCAGCATTGTGGTTATTTTCCTCCCCCCCCCCGGAAAGATCAGCGTGTCGTCCGCATACTGCAACACAGGTACCGAGATGTCCCCCAACCAGAAGCCCACACATCACACCTCCCCCACCGCACGCTGAAACAAAATCGCAAGACAGTCTGCCACCAACACGAAAAGCAGAGGAGCCAAAGGACAGCCCTATCGAACTCCCCTCTATGGCTGAAACCACCCACCCTCCGGCATGCCATTGACCAAGACGGAGCACGAGCTAGTAGTGGCGCATCTCTTGATCCAACGAATCTACTCTTCCGGGAACCCCCTCCTCTGCAGCGAGACCCACAAGAACTTCCAACTGACACAATCGTAGGCCTTGGTGTAGTCAATCTTCCAAACGGCCCCCTTCTTTCTGGACATCTTCTACTCAAGACAAATTTCCGAAGCTGTCATGATCTCATCTGCCATGCAGCGCCTCGGAATGAAGGCTGATTGCGCAGGTAACACCACAGAGCTCAACACAACCTTAAGCCTGCTCGTCAGCACCTTTGTGGCAATGAGATAGATGCCATTAGAAATAGAGATAGGCCTGAAGTCCCCCACCCCCACGGGTGTATCTTTCTTCGGCAGCAGAAATATCAAAGCCTTGTTAACCTTCTCAAAACCCCTGTTGCCACACCTGAATTCATCCAAAACCTCCAAAATGCCGCCCTTTAGCAAATTCCAGAACTCCCGATAGAAGGATATAGAGAAACCATCAGGACCAGGAGCCCCGTCCACATTCAAGCTCCAAACAGCCATGTGCACCTCCTCCTCCGAAAAAGCTGCCACCAACGAGTCAGCTTGGGGCTCGCTCAAAGATCCCACTCCCAAACCCGTCCACCCCCAGCCACAATCCTCACGCACCTTACGCGAAGCCCTCACGAAGAACTCCCACAAGGCACCACCAATGCTCCTCTCACCCGACACCCTTACCCCTCCTACCTCCACCTCATGCAGAAAATTCCTTCTCCTTCGCCCGGACGCTAAAGAATGAAAATAGCGAGTGTTTGCATCGCCTTCCCTTAGCCACTTCTGCCTCGATCTCTGCCGCCAATGAACCTCTTCTTTCCTGTCCTGCAGCAATTCCGTCTCCAAAAACGTTGTCCTCTCATCCACCTCCTTTGGAGTCAGCCTCCGCTCATCTTCCACCCCATCCAACCTACTATTCCTTGCCTCAGCCTCAGCCATGACGGCCTTCTGCCTCCTGGCGACCTCCCTCTCATATGACAACAGCAACCGCCATAGCGAAGCCAACTTAGCCGTGAACCGCGACACCGCAGACCCCAACACCTCGCATCCCTTCCAATGATCAACCACCAGCTCCCAGAAGCCCTCCTCCAACAACCAATTCTTCTCAAAACGAAAGGAGAACCGCCCCAGTCGTTCCTCTCCAGAGAACCAAAGAATGGGAGTGTGATCAGAAATGTCCCAAGGAGAGCCCAAGCCCTCGCCAACGGGAAGGCCTCACCCGCCTCCACGGACATCAGGAACCTGTCAAGCCTGGATCTGGACCTCGCATTCCTCCAAGTGAATTTACACCCAGCCGCATCAACAACAGATAGGCCCAAGGACCCAGACACCTGCCTGAATTCTTCTGACCCTGAGTCTACGACTAGCCTCCCCAGGCCTGTCGTCAGGAAAAAAACGTGACGTTCAAGTCCCCACCGATAATCTAAACTCCAGCCCCCACCTCCGCAGAAAAAACCCCCAAGTCCGCAGCCAACAAGCCATCTTCCTGTCGGCACGGGCCATATGCATTGGTGACCCACATGTGAACTCCATCCGCCCTCCACAGCAGCTTCACCGTCAAAGAGAACGTCGAGTAAGAAGTCCCCAACAAATCAAAGAAATCAAACCGCCAACCAGATAAGAGCCCCCCAGAAGCTCCCTCGACTCCCTTTTCTGCCAACAAGAAAAGCTCCCCATGGCTAACTCCCGCCGCAATCGGTCATGAAGGGACTGCAACTTCGTCTTCTGAATAAAGAAGATATCCACACCGGCTTCTCTCACCAGATTCTACACCCCAAGCCTTTTATCGGGGTGGCTCAAGCCCCTCGCATTCATGGACAAGATCTTCATTTAGCAATCTGAAGCACCATCTTCTTCGGGGGAACGACCCCCAAGCGCCGCACGATATCCCTATCCAACGCTGCAAACCGGTTCGAATCTACAACGGACTGTCAGCTACCTGATGCAAAGACTCGACAGGTGATTCCGCTGCCAAGGAGGCCCTCAGCACAGCCCTCTTCACCTTCGTCGACCTCATCAGCCCCCCCCCATAAGCCAAACCAAAATGCTACGGTCCCAGACCCGTCCCCTCCTGGACCAGCGCCACAGGCTCACGTCCGCCAATCGCACCACCAACGTCCATCGCAACAGAACAAGAACGCCCCCTCCACCTCCAGGCCATGCAGCTGCCCGAACCCCGAGCTCCCTCCAGACCTTTCCCCACCAACCACCTCCACCGAAGGTGCTGCACAACACCCGATAAAAGGCTTGGGGTGTAGAATCCGACATGCTTCCAGCCCCCAGAAATCGGATCTGCTCCGAGCCCACCCCGGAAACCTGCATCGCCACCCGAGGCGGAACAGATAAGGCCCCACCAACTCCCGAAGCAAAGCCACAGTCGATCGCTACACACCAAGGTAGTTGAAGAGACGCCATCCTCGAAGAGCTCACCATGGATACAGCGCCGAATCGAATCCTCTCCTTCGAAAGTCGCACCTTCCTCGGACACCCCCCCCCCTCCGATAGATGTGCCTGCTCCGACACTCGAGGCAGCTTCATCCACGGATGTTCCGCCAGGGCACCCCCACCACCCAGCTTCGCCTCCGCCACATGGACCTCCCCTCGTCGATACCCATCAGCCCATTCAATCAACCTACCGCCTGCATCCAACAACTCGACCAGCACACAACGTCCTTTGAAATCCACCTCCTACCAACCCAGCGCTCAGCTCCTACCCATCGCACCCGAAAAACATCCAACAATTGCCCAGGCTGACATCTAGAACTTTCGACGTGCTCCACCACGACCACGTCCCGCAACAGCTCTAACACGCAATGCAACGTCCTTGCACGCATAGGAAGGCCCCTAACCCTGATTCTGTCCACCTCTCCTGGAACCACGGCACCGTCCCCCACCATTGGCCTACGCCATTTCAACTGCAAGGAACTAACCTCCGAGCCATGCAATAAGGCCAGCACCTCAGATTCACAAAGACCCCTCGCCATAGCCCGCCAAGGGGAGAGCTGAGCAACATCGCCAGCGAAAGTTGCCTTGGAAACAAGCCCCACGTCCGAGGACACCATGAAGAGCGTCCCCTCACCACCCCCTCTCATCGATAAGCAGGGACACGTTGGAATCACCCGTCGGACAGTTTCTCCGAGAATGGCCAAACCACCTACACGAGAAGCAGCGCATCGACTCCCGACACGCCCGCGCCTAGTGGTCCAAGCCGCCACACCGATAACAACCCCAACCGAAGGGGCTCACCAGCGGCTACCCTTTCCGAGAAGGCCCAGCACGACCGTCTCCGTTGTCGCTCCACGAGACGCCACCCCAACATCGCTACTGATGGAGGTGCTTGCGACCTTTGTTGGAGGTGCTTTCAATACGAGCAGGCTGGCTGGAGGTATTGACGACTGCCTAGAATCAGTGTTGCAATAGTCGGCCGACTATCCCGAATAGTCGGTCCGACTATGAGGTGCGGTGGGGTACCCGACTGAATAGACCTCCAGTCGGGTAATAGTCGGTCCGACCGAATAGTCGGCCGACTATTCGACCGACTGGCCCGACTATGAGGCCGACTGGAGTTTGACTCTTCATATTTTTATTTTTTATTTTCAATTTTCAATTTTTATGGGTTACATTTTACCACGGTATCATCACAAATGTCCAATTCTATGTCTATTATATTGATTGGTACTTCTATCTTGGATTCATGTTAAATAATGACCATATATATATATAAATATAAGAATATATGTATTATAAATAATTTTTATATTAAAAAATACAAAACCGAATAAAATTCCGAATAGTCGCCCGAATACCGATTATTCTCTATTCAGTGACCCCTCCGACTCCCCTCCGACTGAATACCGAATACCATCGTCTGCAACACTGCCCAGAATGCACATAGGGTTGTTGGACCTGCGGGCCTGGCGGGACTGGCGGGAGGACTTGCGATCCTGATGTCGATGACGATAGTAGAGGGCGATGCCAGAGGGCTGGCGATGGTGATACCTGAAAGGATCCCGATGGGGCTCAAGGATGTTGATGGGGCTTAGGGTTAGGGCTGGCGATGGGGCTCATGGATGTTGATGGTGATGGGCTCAGATTTGAGGGCTAGCGGTTGGGTTCAAGGTTATCTGGTGATGGGGCTTAGGGTTGAGGAATGGCAAAGGGGCTCAGGGTTGGGGCTGATGATGAGGCTCAGGAATGTTGATGACGATGGGGCTCAGGTTTGAGGTCTGGCGATGGAGCTCGGGTTTGAGGGCTGGAGGCGATGGGTTGGAGACGATGGGTTGAGGGCTCAAGAACCTAATAGTTGGCGTGTCTCTTTCCATGCACCTCCAATAGGACAACCAAGTTGCTCTCTTTATCGCCAACAACTTAACCTTCCATGAGAACCAAGCATATCGAGGTAAATTGTCACTACACTCGATACATGATATAGAAGTGTCTCATCTCTACTACAGCACTACTCATGTTAGCTCAGGAGATCAGACAACATATGTACTTACCAATGCCCTAGCATTCCAAAGGACCTTACAAGAGATGTTCCAGGATGAGCATGACAGATATATACACTCCACCTTGATGGGAATTGTTGAGATAATAGTTATATGTTTGTTTCTTTTATGTATTATCTATTTTGTTTTATCTTCTCTATGCAATTTGCCCAACGACTTTGTCTCCTGTATAAGAGAACCCAAAGGCCTCATGAATAAGCAATTCATTTCTTTCTCCTAATAAACTCCAATGAGGGGGATGAGTACAATATATAGAAAATGGCAGATAAACAGCCCATCATCTAAGATCAGTTTACCTATATAAGCACAATAACTCAACACTCCCCCTCAAGTTGGGGATATATATCCATCATGCCTAACTTGCTTACACTCAACTCAGATTGTAACGTATGCATCCCCTTTACAAGAGATTAACAACTTGATCGGTAAACATCAAGGAAGACACAACAATCCAACATCAATCTTCTCACAGAGTCACGGATGAAGTGTATGTCAAACTTCAAATGCTTCGTTCTATCATGCATTACAGGATTGTTGGCTAGCTCTATTGCAACCTTGTTGTCACAAAACATCAACATTGGCGTATCGACTTTGACACCCAACTCGTGGAGCATAATTTTTAGCCATATAACTTTTGTAACGCATTTGCAAGAGCATAATATTCAATTTCAGCACTTGATCTTGAAACCACATTATGCTTCTTACTTCTCCAAATAACCAAATTTCTGTATAGATAAATTGCATAACCAACGACGGATCTTCTATCATCAATGGAGCAACCCAATCAGCATCGATGTATCCTTCAATTATAACTTCAAGAATTTTCTTGAACATAAGACTATTTCCTTATGATCATTTACTGCATTAGCATAAGAAGTGGTAGGAGCATGTAGATTTACAATGTATGTGATATCCGATCTAGTAAGGGTAATATAGATCAATTTTCCCAAGAAGTTTGTCATTCTCTTTATTCAATATATGATTTGCCCCAATAGGATTGGTAGTAAGCTTGCATCCTAACATATCACAGTCCTTTAATAAGTCCATAACGTATTTCCATCGACTTAGACACATATTTCCTAAAGATCGAGACATCTCAATACCTAGGAAGTACTTCTTTCACAAGTCCTTCAGTTTAAATACGATTGCAAGTGTTTTCTTCATCTTGGAAAGTTCCCCTTTGTCATCCCCTGAAAGGATCATGTCATCCACGTACACTAAAAGAATGGATCTTTTTTCTCCATTCCTCCTTACAAATAGAGTGTGGACTCCATTGACTTGGGTATATCCATTCCTAATCATGACCATATGAAGATGTTCAAACCAAGCTCTTGGTGACTACTTTAGTCCATATACACTTCTTTCAGATCACCACTCAAGAAAGCATTTTTCACATCTAATTGATACATTTTCCAAGAAAATTGAGTTTATAGATAAATAACTCTGATTGCATTTGTAATACGTGTTGTGTACACTATGCTTTTGAATGTTATCAAGTGTTATTCAAGGAAATATTGGATTGATACTGTTCACACTTTACGGATACCATAGTCAATAGATTCGCCTTGATGCAATGATTTCATTCAAACTTGCTGTGTTTATATCAGAGACCATCTTGTATAAAAATGGACTTCAAAAGATTCTCTGAATTGTGTAGACATCAAAACATAGTACCACATCTAGTATTCTGGAATTTTGGTAGTAACTTATAAGTAGTAGAAGCCACTACTAGCATAGGGCCCATAATGTTATAGATTTATACCCATTAGCCATAATCACATCATTAAGACTAATTAAGCATAATTAGTGCTAATTACTCGTCATTAGTTATAATTAAGTGTCATTAGCAAAAGTAGGACACATGGAGAGGAAATCATGGGACACGTGTCGTTATATAGTCAGGACAAGTGTCAAAAACTCAATAGCGCCATGTGTCATCATCATAAGACTAACACGTGTCATGGTGTAGCCTCTTGTTTGGGCAACAAGTTATCTCATGGATAAGCCAAACCTCTTGCTTGGGCAACAAGTTTTCTCATGAATAAAACATGTGGCATGTTAAATGGTTGGCAAGTGTTGCCATGCGTCGTCATACATGGAAGAGAGGCAACATGTGGCTTAGAGGCTCCCTACATGTTGACACATATCACACATGTAAAGGGGTTGGGGGCCTATAAATACCCATGACCCCCCATACTCCTCCTCACTTCATCCCATGCCCATCTCTCCACCTTAGAGCCGCAAGCGCTATTTTAAAGCACTAGTCTTTAGCTTTTATGCGTGTTTATGATAACAAGTATGCAATCGTGTTTTCTAGAGCTTTTGCGTAGGAATTTCAAGTACCATACAGTTGATATAAAATCATGGCTTTAAAACGTATTTCAGACGTCGTTTTAGGTGTTTTATCATGATAGCACGTTTTTAAGCATTTCGTTCTTTGTGGAAGACGAAACATAAGTTTCACTACTGAGATTTGAGTTTTTTTATATAAGAAACATGTTTTGCACGATTACTATGCAATATGAATCGGATTTCAAGTTCTTCATTGTTCTAGTTGTCAGAATATGCATGCTATGTCAAGATTGTTTTATGTTCATGATTTAGCTGTTATGAGCTTGAATTAGCAAGAGTACGGTTTATTAGTGACAAGAAAAGAATCAAAATCAGAAAGTAAGCACCACAGTAGCTATTTTATACCATTCGTAAACTAGCCATTAGATATGGTGATGTCATTAGATATGACCCTGAAACCGCCATTAGATATGGCAAACCATTAGATATGGTATCAAGAGGACTTTGGGTCCGCATTCTGTATACATATAGGCTTTGGGCCGTATGCAGGGTGTTTTTCATCTTTGGGACCGTCTGCGCGTATGACTTAGCTTTGTTTCAGCGTTCATAAGTCAATAACTTAGCCACAGTGGTGATTAATGCAAACAGCTGGATAGTGATGATTAGGTTTCAGTTTATCTTCTTTTGAAGTAATTTCAGTGTTGAATTGGAAAACTAGCCTATTGATATACGTTTACTGTCATAAAGTTTTTTTAAGCTATTTCAAGGTAATCAGCATAAATTTTGTCATGATGCTCATATTTCAATTTTTAGCTATCTGTAAAAAGCTTGAGATCCATTCACTAGGTTTAAGCTCGTAAACGAGGTTAAACTCATCCCGTTATATTATATTATGTATAGATCAACCGAATTACGACCAGAAGGAGAAAGGACTGCTTAAACACTAGGAGGAGGTGGCTTTTGGTTTTCGTTGTTTTTTTTGTATTGTCTGTTGTTTTGTAAGGAGTTGTAATAGATACAACTTGTGTAAGACACTTCTTTGAAATGTAAACTTGAAATACTTATGTTTGATGAGATTGCCACATGTTTACTTTGAGGAAAAAGAAGCAGAAAGATCTGTGTCGCGGCACGTCCCGGTTAGCGGGACGGGTCGTGACATCTTGTGGTATCAGAGCAAAGATTTTAGGACCTTGAGCAAAAATTATATTAGAAGTTGGCTTATAAGTATTGGAAAATAATTTACTTATTGATGTTATAGTCTTGAGGATGTCTAGAATCATTATTGGAGGATTTATGAAGGATCTAACTGAGGTTTTATTTTTATAGGAAACAATGGCAGCAGAGCAGCCACCTATGACCACACAAGGCCCTAGTCATGAGAATGATAACAATAACAACGTGTACGACACGTTGACCTTGATAGCTCAAACTCTAGGAGGCATGGCTGCACAGTCTGTTAAAAAACACGAATTTGAGCACCAATTGCCATTTGAACATGTAAAGAAGCTGGGAGGAGAACCATTTGTAGGAGACACTGATCCAAAGAAGGCAAGGGAATGGTTTAAGAATATGGAGAAAATATTTGCTCTAATGGACTGTACGGATGAACAGAAGTTGTTGTATACAATATTTTTACTGAAAGATAGCGCTGATGATTGGTGGACATCGGTGAAAATGAAATATCCAAACCCAACTCACATTACTTGGGAGATCTTTGAGAAAGAGTTCAATGAAAAATATTACCCAAGGGTTTATCAGGAGGAGAAACGTAGGGAATTCCTATTCCTTACTCAGGGGAGCAATTTGTTTGATGAATATGAGAAGAAATTCACCGAACTTTCAAAGTTTACTGCTTCTCTGATTGCAACCGAGGAAGAAAAATGTAGACGTCTAGAAGATGGTATGCATATTGATCTAAAGGAAAAGGTTTCGGCCACGGGATATACTGATTATGCAAAATTGGTGGAGGTTGCTCGTAGGGCTGAACGAGTGGTGATAGAAAGAAGAAAGTGCAATGATCACGAAAAGAAAAGGTTTGCAGATAGACCTCAGTGGAGGGGAACCATGCACAAAGAACCGAGAATAGATGGGAATTCTAGGCAAGATAATCGGTCAACCTTTAAAGTACAAGAGAATTTGATGGTATCATAGGAATGGATTGCTTGAGTACATATCATGCTCTTCTAGACTGTCATAAGAAGCATGTTACTTTTAGAAAACCAGGTGATGTCGAATTCACCTTTTATGGAGAAAGAAGGATATATCCTACCCATGTCATCTCATGTCTCTTAGCCCATAAGTTGATAAGGAAGGCATATTCCTCTTATGTTGCTTATGTGTTTAATACTAAGGCAGAAGAAATCAGTTTAGAAAATATTTCTGTGGTGAAGGAGTTTCCAGAAGTGTTTCCATATGAACTGCCAGGAGTTCCTCCCGATAGGGAAATTGAATTCACTATTGACCTCATTCCGGGTACAAATCCAATTGCCTTAGCTCCTTAGAGAATGGCCCCAGCTGAGCTTAAAGAACTCAAAACCCAATTGCAGGAGTTGACAGATAAGGGATTTATACAATCCAGTATGCCTCCTTGAGGTGCTCCTGTTTTATTTGTCAAGAAGAAAGATGGTTCCATGAGACCTTGTATAGATTACAGGAGACTAAACAAAGTGATTGTCCGCAATAACTATCCTCTACCCAGAATAGATGATTTATTTGACCAATTGCAAGGAGCCTCTGTATTTTCAAAGATCGATTTGAGATCTGGCTATCATCAGTTAAAGATTAGAGGAGAAGATGTCCCCAAAACTGCATTCCGAACCCGATATGAGCATTATGAATTCCTAGTAATGCCTTTTGGACTGACAAATGCCCCAGCTGCCTTTATGGACTTGATGAATAGGGTTTTCCGTCCGTATCTGGACAAGTTCGTGATCGTATTTATTGACGATATTCTAGTATATTCTAAAACAGAGGAAGAACATAGAGAACACTTGAGAATTGTACTTCAAACTCTGAAGGAACACCGATTATATGCAAAGTTTGATAAATGTGAGTTTTGGTTAAGGAATGTTGCATTTCTAGGCCATGTCATATATGGAGAAGGAATAACAGTGGATCCATCAAAGATAGAAGCGGTTCTTAGATGGGAACGACCGAGAAATGCATCAGAAATCTGAAGTTTCCTTGGATTAGCTGGGTATTATCGAAGATTTGTTGAAAACTTCTCTAGAATTGCCGCACCATTTACAAGATTAACTAGGAAGAATGTGAAGTATAATTGGGACGAAGAATGCGAGAAGAGTTTTAAGGAACTCAAGAATCGTCTCACCTCAGCACATATAATTATGTAATCTATAGCGATGCCTCAAGACAAGGGCTGGGATGCGTCTTAATGCACAATGATAAAGTGATTGCTTATGCTTCTAGACAGCTAAAACAACATGAGTTAAATTACCCAACTCATGACCTTGAGTTAGCAGCTATAGTCTTTAACTTAAAGATCTGGAGACATTACCTATATGGAGAAACTTGTCGAATCTTTACGGATCATAAGAGTTTGAAATATATTTTCTCTCAGAAAGAGTTGAATTTAAGGCAAAGAAGATGGTTAGAATTAATCAAAGATTATGATTGTTCTATAGAATATCACCCGGGGAAAGCCAATGTCGTAGATGATGCTGTCAGTCGAAAGTCTAAGGGTCAGCTATCTCACTTAAAAGGAGAATATTATCAGTTGAAAGAGTTACGTACAAAGTTAACCATAAATAGCTCTGGTGCCTTATTAGCATCCTTACAAGTAAGACACATATTATATGATAAAATTAAGGGAACACAAGTCCATGATTCTGAAATCATTAGAATGATTGAGAATACTAAGGGAGGAGATGAAGCCGGGTATACAATAGATGGTCAAGGGCTTTATTCTTTAAAGGAAGATTGTGTGTTCCGAATAAATCTGATATAAAGACAGATATTCTGGAGGAGGCACATAACTCCATGTATACTATGCACCCAGGAAGTACTAAGATGTATAGAACATTTAAGAGTTACTATTGGTGGTCTGGCATGAAGAGAGAGATTGCAGAGTATGTTTCTAGATGTCCTATATGCCAACAAACTAAACCGGAGCGTTTGAGACCTGCAGGGACTTTACAGCCACTTCCAATACCAGAATGGAAATGGGAACACATCACTATAGATTTTGTTACAGGATTTCCAAGGACCCGTCGAGGTCACGATGCAATATGGGTCATAGTAGACAGATTAACTAAGTCTGCACATTTCTTAGCCATTAACATGACATACAGTCTAGACCGCTTGAGAAAGATCTTTGTTAATGAGATAGTTAGCCGTCATGGGGCTCCTGTGTCAATTATTTCTGATAGAGATCCACGATTTACTTCTAAGCTATGGCCAAGCTTACATAAAGCTATAGGAACTAAATTAGCATTTAGTACAGCCTTTCATCCTCAAACAAATGGTCAATCAGAACGGACTATCCACACTTTAGAAGACATGCTTAGAGCTTGTAACCTGAGCTTTAAAGAAAGCTGGGATGAACATCTATCACTTATAGAGTTTGCATACAATAACAGTCATCATGCTAGTATTGGGATGGCACCTTTTGAAGCCTTGTATGGTAGACCATGCAGAACACCTATCTGTTGGAGTGAGGTTGGAGAAAGGAAATTGGTTCAACCTGAATTAATACAAAGCACAATAGAAAAAGTTGAGGAAATCAAGAGATGCTTGAAGGCAGCACAAAGCAGACAGAAAAGTTATGCAGACAAGCGAAGGAGAGACTTAAAATTTCAAGTGGGAGGTCATGTATTTCTGAAAGTATCTCCATGGAAAGGTCTAATCAGATTCGGGAAGAAAGGGAAACTAAGCCCAAGATATATTGGCCCTTACAAGATCACAGAGAGAATTGGTAGTGTGGCCTATCGTCTTCGACTTCCATCTAAACTAGCAAAGATACATGATGTCTTTCATGTCTCCACACTTCGGAAGTTTATTCCCGATCCAACTCATATGATACAAACCCAAGATATTCAGTTGAAGGAAAATCTGTCATACGAGGAGGTTCCTGTGGAAATTCTAGATTATAAGATACAAGAGCTTCGTACAAAGAAGATTGCTTTAGTTAAAGTTTTATGGAGGAGTCACGCAATATAAGAAGCCACATGGGACGAGAGGAAGAAATGAGATCTCAATATCCCCACTTATTTTCAAGCTAGCAAAGGTACTTAAATTTTGAGGACGAATTTATTGCAAGTAGGGGAGAAGTGTAATACGTGTTTTGTACACTATACTTTTGAATGTTATCAAGTGTTATTTCAAGGAAATATTGGATTGATACTGTTCACACTTTACGGATACCATAGTCAATAGATTCGCCTTGATGCAATGATTTCATTCAAACTTGTTGTGTTTATATCAGAGACCATCTTGTATAAAAATGGACTTCAAAAGATTCTCTGAATTGTGTAGACATCAAAACATAGTACCACATCTAGTAGTCTGAAATTTTGGCAGTAACTTATAAGTAGTAGAAGCCACCACTAGCATAGGGCACATAATGTTATAGATTTATACTCATTAGCCATAATCACATCATTAAGACTAATTAAGCATGATTAATGCTAATTACCCGTCACTAGTGATAATTAAGTGTCATTAGCAAAAGTAGGACACATGGAGAGGAAATCAAGGGAGACGTGTCGTTATATAGTCAGGACAAGTGTCAAAAACTCAATAGCGTCGTGTGTCATCATCCTAAGGCTAACACGTGTCATGATGTAGCCTCCTGCTTGGGCAACAAGTTATCTCGTGGATAAGCCAAACCTCTTACTTGGGCAACAAGTTTTCTCATGAATAAGACATGTGGCATGTTAAATGGTTGGCAAGTGTTGCCATGTGTCGTTATACATGGAAGAGAGGCAACATGTGGCTTAGAGGCTCCCTACATGTTGACACATGTCACACATGTAAAGGGGTTGGGGGCCTATAAATACCCATGACCCCCCATACTCCTCCTCACTTCATCCCACGCCCATCTCTCCACCTTAGAGCCGCAAGCGCTACTTTAAAGCACTAGTCTTTAGCTTTTATGTGTGTTTATGATAACAAGTATGCAATCGTGTTTTCTAGAGCTTTTGCGTAGGAATTTCAAGTACCAATTTCAAGTACTATATAGTTGATATAAAATCATGGCTTTAGAACATATTTCAGACGTCGTTTTAGGTGTTTTATCATGATAGCACGTTTTTAAGCATTTCGTTCTTTGTGGAAGACGAAACATAAGTTTCACTACTGAGATTTGAGTTTTTTTTATATAAGAAACATGTTTTGCATGGTTACTATGCAATATGAATCGGATTTCAAGTTCTTCATAGTTCTAGTTGTCAGAATATACATGCTATATCAAGATTGTTTTATGTTCATGACTTAGCTGTTATGAGCTTGAATTAGCAAGAGTACGGTTTATTAGTGACAAGAAAAGAATCAGAATCAGAAAGTAAGCACCACAGTAGCTATTTTATACCATTCGTGAACTAGCCATTAGATATGGTGATGTCATTAGATATGGCCCTGAAACCGCCATTAGATAGGGCAAACCATTAGATATGGTATCAAGAGGACTTTGGGTCCGCATTCTGTATACATATAGGCTTTGGGCCGTATGCAGCGTGTTTTTCGTCTTTGGGACCGTCTGCACGTATGACTTAGCTTTGTTTCAGCGTTCATGAGTCAATAACTTAGCCACAGTGGTGGTCAATGCAAACAGCTGGATAGTGATGATTAGGTTTCAATTTATCTTCTTTTGAAGTAATTTCAGCGTTGAATTGCAAAACTAGCCTGTTGATATACGTTTACTGTCATAAAGTTTTTTTAAAGCTATTTCAAGGTATTCAGCATAAATTTTGTCATGATGCTCATATTTCAATTTTTAGCTATATGTAAAAAGCTTGAGATCCATTCACTGGGTTTAAGCTCGTAAACGAGTTTAAACTCATCCCGTTATATTATATTGTGTATAGATCAACCGAATTACGACCAGAAGGAGAAAGGACTGCTTAAACACTAGGAGGAGGTGGCTTTTAGTTTTCGTTGTTTTTTTTTGTACTGTCTGTTGTTTTGTAAGGAGTTGTAATAGATACAACTTGTGTAAGACACTTCTTTGAAATGTAAACTTGAAATACTTAGGTTTGATGAGATTGCCACATGTTTACTTTGAGGAAAAAGAAGCAGAAAGATCTGTGTCACGGCACGTCCCGGTTAGCGGGACGGGTCGTGACAGCATTCATCTTGGTAACAAGAGCAAAGGTCTCAAGGTAGTCAATCACATATTTCTTATAGTATCCTCGAGCAACAAGACAAGCTTTGAATATGTCAACATTCACTCCAGCATTATATTTGATCATGTAAACCCGTTTAGAGCACACAAAGTCAGCGCCTTTAGGAGTATCAACAATATCTCAAGTATTATTTGTGACCAACGCATCCATTTTTTCCTTCATAGCATTGACCTATTTTGGATCCTTTTTGGCTTCATCAATATTTTTTGGAACATGAAGAGCATCGACAGAGGTCTTAAAGCATTTATATCTAGAACCAAGGTTGCAAAAGGCGGTAGTCGGTACTCGGTCGGTTGGGTCACTGACTAAGGATTAATCGGCAGTCGGGCGACTAATCGAATTTAGTCGAACTTTAATCGACTTTGAATTTTATAATTATTTTAAATATATAACTCATTTTTATACATATATTTACATAGATTTTGTACATTTATATACTACCACAATAAAATAAAAGAAAATATTGAATTTAAATAAAACATTAGGCATATTATACTAAGTTTGCTTATAAAAAAAGTAAAACATTAAAAAAATACGGTATCTCCGAGCGAAAATTGGTCGATTAGTGTACCTAGTCGGAATTAGTCGGTACTCGGTCGGCCACCCCACTGACTAGACTAGTCGGACCTACTAATCGGGCCAGTCGGGCGACTTTTACAACACTGTCTAGAACTTATCTTGGCATAAGCAACAAAGTCTTCAAATGGATATCGAGTAGCTAGAATAATTTTAATAGACTTTCTCATAGTAGTATGATGATCGTCTAGTAAAATATTGTCATTACCAATATGAATATTAAGAGGGAGAGGAGTAGTTGCAGAGTTTTCATTTCCTAGATCACTTAATTAAAAGTGGTCATCATGATCTAATAAAAGATTGACATTACGGTTTGTTATCATCTCTTCTCCAGTCTCCATCACTTTATCATATTCTTTCCGACCGTTATAAATCTGTCCAAAACTGCCTTCATCCCCACTATCTTTTTCTCTATATTGTCCATTGCTCTCCCCCACATGGATAGTCTCATATATGTCACCAAGAAAGTAAATCACGTTCTCATTTTTCTCAACACTTATACTCACAGACTCCCCCTGAAGAGAATTCTTAGGGAAGTAGGACTTACTCTCAAAGAAAGTGACATCCTTGCTCACATAAAGACGACATGTCACCGGATCATAACATTTGTATTCTTTTTGTATTCTAGAATAGTCAGGAATGATGCACTTCGTGACCCTTGGATCTAACTTTCGTCAACATGGTCTAATGTTATGAAGAAAGCAGACATATCCAAAAACGTATGGGTCCAAATTGAAAGAAGATGTATTCAGATGGATGACAGAGAAAGGAATTCTCTTTCTGATCATGACAGAAAGTGTCCTATTGATCAAGTCTCAGAGCGGTGAGGAGTTAGCGGTGAGGAGTTAGCGGTGAGGAGTTAGCGGTGGCTCTGGGGTCGGTCTGCACCTCTTTGCCGATGGATTGCCTGGGGTTGCCCTTGAGCGTGGGGAGGACTCGGTTGAGGGATTGGTTGAGGGTGGTAGAGAAGGTGGAGGCTCGTTTGGCTGGATGGAAGTCCGTGTGTCTCTCAAGGGGGGTCAGCTGGTCCTGTTGAAGGCGGTCCTTTCCTCCATTCCAATTTATTTTCTGTCCAACCGGAGGATCCCTAAGGGGATTAGGGCCAGACTGGAGAAGCGGATGAGGGCATTCTTATGGGGGAAGCAGGGGAGAGGGTCAAGGGGGATGCACTTGGTGGGTTGGGAGGATATTACCTGCGGGAAGGAGCAGGGTGGTCTTGGGGTGAAGTCGCTCAAGGATATGAACGACACCCTACTGCTTAAGTGGGCGAGCATGCTATGGGGGCCGGGGGAGGATCTATGATGTGTTGTGTTGCGGAAGATTTATGAGGCAAGGTTCGAAATTTCGATTTCGATCTCATTTCGGTAAGGTCCAATACCGAAATTTCGCCGAAATTTCGGGAAATTTCGACGATTTCGGTGGAAACGTCGGAAAAGGCTAAAAAAACCCGATTTTTTCCAATTTTATTGAAAATTTCGATATTCCAAGTTATTAGAACAGTAAATAACATACAAATACACATTTATTTCACACATATTGGTCATATATACCCTATATATAGACATATCGGTCATATCGGCCATATCGGACATATCGGTGGACATATTGTTGGAACCCAAGCAACACGTCTCGATCGATATGGGGTCGAAATGACTCATATTTTATCCATATCATTGCAATTGAGGATCTCCACCCCTCTATTACAACCTATCTCGACCGAAATCTCATAAGACAGTTAATATATAAAAGTTGAAACCATGGTTGTAAGTTGTAACATTGTTAATACATAATAAACAAGAGTAATAGTCTAGTCTTACAAATACAATACAACTTACAACAAGTTAAAAGTATTAAGAACATGCATATTTCTGATAAATGCAATAAAAGAGAGTAGTAGATACATGTTTTGTTCAGAACCAGGAGTTTCGTGGTGGATCTGAATGCCCCCCCCCCTTCCTTGCTGTCTCTCATAGCGCATCGCAGATTCTATAAACTCGCAGTAGTTCTCCCATGTCATGTACGAGTACATGACCTTGTAATCCATGACATACTGCCTGTACTGGTGGTCATCGATGCCTATGAGCATCCCGAGTCGAGGATAAGCAGCACTGGATCCAATATCACGAGTGGCACGACGAGGCTGCTGCGAACTACTGCCCTGAGATCCTCGGGACGACGACGACGGAGTAGGAGAAGATCTCTGCGGAGGAGGAGGAGGAACTGCCGTGTAGTAGTCAGGAAACCCCCAATTTCCAGACTATGATTTATACTTCCAAAACACAAGATCCGAATATATAACACCACAACTCATTATCGTTCCACATTAAACTTCAAAACCCCCAATTTCTTCTAACATAGATCCAAGAAAATAATCTCCAACAATGTTTTAGTTCATGTCAACTTCAGATCTGTGATACAATGATATAACTAGCACTATTGTGCAAAAAAAACACAAAAGCCCCAAATTTCTACTCCAAATTTATACCTATTTTGGGGGAAATCTCTCAAATTAAACACCATGCCTAGCTATATCAACAACCATTTAGTGAAAACCCTAAAAAAATTATTGAATTTGAAGAAGATTTATCATAATTTGGCTTACCTCAAAGGATGAAGGTCTTGGAGGATGAAGAGAACAGCCACTGCCCGAAGTCGATCGAAATGGGGACATTTCGATAGATATTTCGCTATATTTCGACAGTGGCCAGATTTTTCTATTCAAAGATTCCTAATGTCGGGCGAGATATCGAGATGGACCGAGATATCGGCGATATCTCGCGATATTTCGACCGAAACCGGGGATCTCGATATACAGTATGATTTCGATACCCGATATCCATCGAAACCGAAATTTCGTCGAAATTTCGGCGAAATTTCGCGAGATTTCAGTCCATGTTATGAGGTGGGGGGGCTTGCCGCTGCAGGTGTCCCGAGTGGCGTCTCCCACCCCTTTTTGGAGGGGGGTCGTGGACGTGTTCTTGAGGAATTCCACGCTCTTCAGGCCGGTCCTTAATGGGGGAAAGTCTTTCTCCTTCTGGACGGATGATTGCGCGGGGGGTCGTTTTGCTCTCGCTTCCCGCGACTGTATGCTTTGGCTGGGGATAAATCGTGCTCAGTGGCGGCTTGCTGGAGTGATGGAAATTGGTGCCCCACCTTTACCGCGAATTTCTCGGATCGGAGGTTGGAGGAGTTCCTCGCTTTTCTCGATGAGGTGCGTAAGGTGGGTCGCCCTCCGGGGAGCATGACCATTGGTGTTGGCGGGAGGCCCCGTTCTCATTGAGGAAGACATTTGGGGCTATTGCTCGGTCGGTGTCGTCACTGTCGGAGATTGCTATCCAGGATTGTGCTTTCATGTGGACGCTCAGACTGCCAGAGAGGGTTGGCTTTTTCTTGTGGCTGCTCCGGAGGCAGAGGCTCATGACGAGGGACCGGTGCGCCAGGCTTTTGGGTAACATCTCCGATAGATGCATGCTTTGCAATGAGGCGATTGAATCGGCAAAGCACCTCTTCTTTGGATGCCCCATGGTGTCGCAGGTGTGGCAGAGGACTGGTTTAGATTGGTACAACACGAGCGATATCCCATCTTTCTGGATGTCGCTTCAGGCAAATAAGGGGAGGCCGGTGAGGGACTTGCTCCTTCCTATCGCCATTCTGTGGGCGATTTGGCGGGGGAGGAATGATCTTGTGTTCTCGGGGCAGAGGTTTTACCGGGAGAATGTGATGTTTTTTGCTAACCACCTGGTTGTGGATTGGATGTTGTAGGGGTGGGGGGTCGTGTAGGATATTGAGAATCCTTAAGCGCATCACGGAAGCGTGTCGATCGCATCGTATGCGATCGGAGCAACTAGTCGCACTAGATGCTAGATGCAGCGGAAATTAAAATTTTAAATCTAAAGATGAAACCGCATGATCACGAGAACACTTCTCGGATCGTTTCATCAAACCACAAAGTATAAGGAATACCTCTTGAAGCGTGGTTGTGATCGTGAGATCCCAAAGTAGAGATCCTCCTATCTTAAGTCCGATCCACGAAGAACGCACTTGCGGGCGCGATGATGAGTCACGTTCCTTCCCGCAATCCTCAATGAAGATCCAAGCGATGGCTCCGCCGATTTCGTCAAACGAAATCCGTCGTCTTCCTTTAGAGTAAGAAACTCCAATGAAGAAGGAGATCCTCGAGTCGTCGAAGAAGAAGCCGAGAGTCTCTCCTTTCTCAACACAAAGTGGACGGCCACTTAATGGAGAAGAGAAAGAGAGAGAGGGCGAGAATGAGAAAGAGAGAGAGAGAGAGTTGTCACCTTGTACAACTCTTAATGATGTACCATAGAAGGCTATCCTAGCCCTCTATTTATATTAGTTTAGGATCCAATGGATCTCAATCCATGGGACACATGGATCCAAAGGCTATGCTTGGTCCATGCTAAATCAATGGCTATGATTGTTGTTGGTTAAAACCAACAACATTAATTTAAGTTAAAAAATGTTGCAACATTATCAACATAATTTAATTTAACATTAACTAATTAAG
Source organism: Ottelia alismoides (assembly GCA_037367405.1). NCBI lineage: Eukaryota > Viridiplantae > Streptophyta > Magnoliopsida > Alismatales > Hydrocharitaceae > Ottelia > Ottelia alismoides. The sequence continues at coordinate 20,758 of JAZKJV010000541.1, read as the reverse complement.
AGATAATGTGATAAATAAAAATGGAGTCAACCAACCTCCCTAAAAATGGGGGCGTCACCCATGAACAATTCATGGGTGACGCCACCTATGGAGGGTGGTCAATTTTGGCTCCTTTTTATTTATCTTATTATTCCTTAATTAATTTTGTATTCACAAAAATATTCACCAAATTAATTCCAAATTAATTTGTGAATATTTCAATCATGCCATTGAGTATTATGTGAATCATATTCACAACCCAAACTAATTAGTAAATTTGCATTTCCAATTAATTAACAAATGTGAATCCAATTCACACTATTAATTAATAAATGATATTTACATAAATTCTCTCTCTTATACATGTATATTATAAATCATATTTATAACACACATATATCATGGATAGTGTTATCCACATTCTCTTAATCTTTGATAATTAAATCTCATTTAATTATCTTAGATAATCATTTTCACAATATGAATCATATTCATATTTAAGCTTGATAATTAAATCTCATTTAATCATCAAGTCCTTGCTTGGATATTTCATCAAAAGAATTATTCTTGAACCCTTTCAAGAATAATGTGCTTTCTCCGCAGATACTTGGAGATAAGGACAGGGCGATTGTATTATTCCATGTATAGTGACTTGGATATTGAGATCTTATCTCAAATCCAGATCTTACGAACCTCCCACAGATGCTTGATTAAATCAAGACCGCAAATCCAATCTTCTCTTTGAATCTGAATCTCATTCAGATCAATATCCAACACTTGGACTAAGATCGGATTGCTTCTCTACTGAAAGGAGTCACTAAAATCCAGACCTGTTTCATCACTCCCTCGGAATGGAAGCGTCATGGATATACAATCGTTTATGATCACATCACCCTTCAGGTATTTCCAATACCTGTACATCCTGCATACTGGAAGACCCATGGTCAACCCGAAGATCAAGATCTATTTTACACTGTCTTCTTCAGGGTTTGATCACCAAGTTTCTCATTTGATCATTGGGATTTGGTATCGATCATATACTTTCCAAAAGCATATATCATACCTAGGTCTTGATCATATACTTTCCAAAAGTATATATCAAACCTACAAATTCAGTCAAGCTTCCAAAGCGAGACGACCGTGCACGGAATTTGATTCCTCCCAATATCTCATGAGTGAGCTCATGTCTTCCGGTTCACAAGTGAACCTGTATGATCCCTTTGAGAGATCGTATTTCTCATATGCCCTTATATGCACACCAACGCGCCGATGTATAGACCTTGGTTAGGTCATCAACCTATTGGTCTGTCAAATGTACATACTCAGACATATAGCAATACATCTATCTCCGGTCAGAGGATGCGTGCCTATGCTGTGACAGCATTCAACATAGGACTTAGGTTATCTCGATCTCGTTAAGTCAACTCTTTGACCTAACTAATCTGACACCTCCGAATCTCTATTCCTATGCAGAGGACCTGCATCAAGAGGTCGGTCAGATATCAGCCTATGTGAGAAAGGATTGCCATCTCCTACTCAGGCTGGAGATCACATCTTAACAATCATTTGACGGTGCTTGATGAGTCCTCAATCTAACTCTTTAGATATTCATCCAAGCACCAGCTTCTATGATTCAATAATTGAATCAACAACTGTATGATCATTAAGATAGCCATGGTACATAACCCTAATTGTACAGAGGGACCTATTATGCAAATTATTTATTCTTCATTTCAGATCAGGGAATGATATGTGCAATAACATTTATTGCATAATGGCTCGTCGTGGGCTCACATGTCCAACAGGTCGGACGTTGTAAGGGATTCGAAGCGTGGATGTTGTCTTTCCTGCTTTTGTTTCTCTCCTTGAATAAATTATCTGGGGTGTGCACCTTCGAGTGCTTCCCCCTTGCTTCTGGATTTCAAAAAAAAATGATACCCTTCTCATCAAGAAAAACACATAGGGATTTTTCCAGGTACTTCTTACCATTATCAATCCTGAACATTCTTATTCTTGTTGCATATTGGTGCTAAACATACTTATAAAATTCTTTACAGCGGCAAGAACTTCACTTCTATGTTTTAAAAGGTACATATAAGTACTCTGTGAAAAGTCATCAATGAAAATGATATAGTACATGTAGCCACCCATGCTCTTCACCCTTCATGGACCCCAAATATCAGAATGCACTAACTCAAATGCATATATAGATTTACCAGCAGATGCAGGAAATGTAGCACATGCTTGCTTTACAAATTAGCAAACCTCACATTTCAAATTATCCTCGAACTATCTAGAGAATATCTCAGGCATCGATATATGTAAAGAAGAAAAATTGATATGACCAAGACGTTCATGCCACTTTCATACTAAAGTGGAGTTGTCCTTTTCAAGATGAGCTTTCATCACGTAGGTAAGGGTTTGGCCCACTCGAGCTGGAAGATGATATAAACCGTCATCAACTAATCTAATTCCAATCTTCTTGCCTATCTGCAAATTATCTAGAACACACGACTTGTGATCAAAAATCAACATGCACTGCAACTCTTTAGTAATTATCTGACTGACAAAAGATTTATTGGGAAATCAGGGACGTGAAGTGCATCAGTGAGGAAACAATCGACAACAAAATTGTTCATTTTCCAGTAACAGTAGCAGCAGGAGATACGTCTACAACAGTAACTTTCTCTCTTCTATACGATAACTTATAATCATTAAGCATTCTCGAACCACCAATCATGTGATCGGATGCACCACTATCGATAATCCACTCAAATGTGATAAAGCAAGCATTGCCAGTTCTCATCGCATGAAGAGTTGAATCGATGTTTGTCGATTGTAAAGAACCGTGTCCTTTCGTAAATGATTCCTTCAAGAAGGATTGTAACTCCATGATGGCATCCTTTGCCAAGTCAGGTTATATGGATGCTCCAAGCATCATAATGCCATTCACCAATAAATTTGTGCACTTTAAACTGTGCCTATCTCTTACATGCATTCCTTCAGATACCTTGAGTTCAATAACAACTGCAAACACTCAGGCATATCATTAAACGCATGGTACGGACAACTACACACACCTGACAAATCTCGCAAGTCGCAACAAACAAGGGGCAAAAACATCCCAACAGCACTCAATAGTGTTGCCCACACCACAACTACCCTCCCACAGTAGGGAACTAACCTCAAGGGGTCCAAAAACACATCCCAACAAGATCCACAAGTCTCTGACCACCAAAAGAAAAAACAATCCTACGATCTGAAACAATAGCAACAGTTGAGGCTTCCATATGTAGAAAAACAAGCAATCACATTCTAGAGGTCACGATCTTCAGTCCGAAGCAATCTTGTTGTCTGAAATTCTGCGATCTGAACACGAACACGAGGTGATCTATCGCTTGGAGAACAGATCTGAGCACGATTTGTTGTAGGAAACACGAACCAAATCTGAACAAAGAGATTTAATCTGCACAAACTTGGTCTAAGCACAACGAAGGCACAATCTAAGCACATATCAAATGGTTATCCAATATGCACGAACTGGGCCTAATCAAGAGCATGATTTGCATGATCTAATCCTAGATCTGCGGTCTGAACGGCAGCGGAAAACTGCAACCTGATATGGACAAGCATGAACTAATACGTTAGGAAAGGGCTATGCATGTGTGACGATCTAAATGGTCCATGACTCTAATACCATGTTAGAATCAAACAAGCAAAACACGCACAAAAATAAAGGCAAGGATTAACATGGAAAACCTTATGAAGAGGGAAAAACCACGAAGGCACACAATCCCTAATCTCACACACTAGAGATTAGGATTCTTTTCACTAAAAACTCAACTCCAACGAGGGGAATGAGTATAATATATATAGAAGGATGGGTAAAACGTGCCCTAATCCAAAAAATATGTTTACCCATATAAGCATGATAACCTAACAAGCTTGATGGCTCTCTTGCATATATATTTATTTTCAATGTGGGTGATACTCAAGCTTAGATTTGAATAAGCCATACTGTTTTCAAAATATTCCTTCTATCATTTTTTAAATCTTCGATGCATGCTCCTACAAGGCATTTCTTTCTACTTCTTAAACCTTCAAAGCTAGCTTCAATCTAGACCATCATCGACTCTTGTTTGCATATGCCCAAACCACATTAACGTGATTCCCTAATATTATCCACTGATGTAACCACATCATATGTTTATCCAGTATCTCACCATAGATTCCTTTCATTTTTGTTTAGACCCTTGTTGTGAAAATGATCACACAGAGACGAAAAATTAGTATTACCATGTGCAACTTGAATGTAGATACACAATCCTCTTTAAAAATAGTACAGACACACGCATATGAATGTTAGCATGTATTTGCATCCCCAGGGGACACACCTACCTTGATATCTCTATGCCCAACTTGAAGGGGAGTGTTGAGCAGAGAAAGCCATATCGATATCGGTATCGATATCAGACTATCAGTACGGTGTCGATACGATATATCGTCCATATATCGATGTCATGTCGTCGATATCGAACCGGTTTCGTGAAGAAAATGGCCTTGGAACACCAAATATCGGCCATACCGGCGATATATCGGTCACCTCTCGATACCGATATATCATCGATATATCACCGATATATCGTGATATGGTCTTCCATGGTGTTGAGCTGCTTGTCTTATGAGTAAATGAATCATGATCATGAAAGGCCGTATCGGCTATATATCGCCGATATATCGATATCGAGACGAGATCGATATGGGTATCGATATGGCAATATTTCCTCCTTTTCAGGCATTTCCTTCACAAAAGAGCATCGATATGGGCGATAGCTCGGTGATATATCGTCGAAATATCGAATCGACACGTTTTCAAAATCAATATGGCCTTCCATGATCATGATGAGGTCCACTTACCCACTTAGTTACACTTACATAACTCACCCCTGCCCCTTGGTTATTTCATATACGGAAAAAACAAAAACTCCTAATTCCGTGAGCAATAGGGAACGTGTCCGTGGTTTTCACGCCCCAAATGAGGAGGGTTTCCAAGTAAATATTTGTGTTTGTGGGGCATGTTTGTCCTACAAATATAATACTCATATAATCATATGCGTATGAGATAATATCCGCATTCATTTGCATCCCCGGTGGACACACATCTACCTTAGTATCTCCATCTGTTCAACAAGCGCCCTCTATATGTATGCCTTATAGTATGAAAGATCTCACTGCAGCTCTATATTTTCTAATGAACGTTATTCAACAAGTGCTAGAAATGAAGACAAGAAGATATTAAGTTCGACTGGACATTCCGCCTTATAGTATGAAAGATCTCACTGCAGCTCTATATTTTTTAATGAACGCTATTCAACAAGTGCTAGAAAAGAAGACAAGAAGGTATTGAGTTCGACTGGACCATATGGGAGGATACGAGACTTAATTTATCACGAGACCGTAGACCCCTCTTGTCTAGGGTTCAAGAAGATTGCAGAAATATCTTAACGGGGGAAACAAGAAAAGTAAGAAATACAATTATCTCGTATAGGTGCATGCGTCAATCTTTCTCTCGTAGATAGGAAGTCTACTTTATCAATAAAACTATATCAGTGTTCTTGTAAACCACATACCAAAAACCCTGAAAACCACCATACCAAAAACCCTAAAACGTTAAAAACAAAGACGAGAATTTCTGTTTACCTCATTCACGAAGTTTAGAACGATTCCTGGAATCAAAATCAAGAACAGAGACAGCAAACATCAGAGAAATACCTACTGACCACATTCCCGGTATCATATGGACAAATCGAAATGCTCGTCAAGATATTAACTTTGTGGTAAAATTGAGTTAGGCTTTAGCTAATTACCTTCAGAGCTCTCGGATTTGGGTGGCGCCATCGCCGAGGTAGAGATCGCTCGAGAGCACACTCTCACTCGTCACTGGCACTGTGGACGAAGGAAAAAAGGGGGCGTGAGGGGGAGGAGGGGATTTGGGTTTCCCTCCCAGAAAGAAAAGGCGCGCTGTGATTGAAAAGAAAATAGGATTATTTTGAGGATATAACGTAAACCAACGGAAAAAAGTTTCTTCGTAAATTACACAAAAGATCCCAACTAAAGATGATATCTCCATATTCGATCCATCATTACGTTCATTTCATACATATTTTGACATTATTAGTTTTCAAATTGGTATGGATATGAATATCACTTTGATATCTGCAAAAATCTATCTGCATTTGCATATATATTTTCCTATATAAATATAGTCATTGAATTAACCATATATAACATAATTTTGTATAATTACTATGACATCATCACTCTTCGTAGATCTTTATCATGTGTATTCCATCCAATACATGTATATTTAACTTTATTGATAGAGTATTTCTAAGATTATTCATATGCAATCAATATGTGTTTTACATCAGTATCTATTTTTTAAGATATGATAATATTATTTTCATTTTTGTCAATATATGTATCGTATATGTATGTGTATTTTAAAAGATAATGATATTGTAACATCTATATCAATATTTATATCTGTCTATTTGCACTCTTAAGGTAGTAAACATTCAACTTTAGAATTTATAGTTAACGTTGAAGGATCAAGAAGTATACAAAATTGTGTTTTTAGACAAAAAAAGCAATACCATACATCTCTTTGTTATACTTCAAAAATGAAGCTCGTAAAAGAATTGAGGCACAATTGGAGCTCTATTTTGTAATTTGCCCTAGAATTTTCTTGAGAATTGTTGACTAAAGTCACGATCTTTAAAAGAGGATTTTAAATTAAATTGAAAAATGGGGGAATATTAAACCTTAGGTATCACCCATAAAGTATCCCTAATAATTATTTCCTTAGGCCCACATGAATTCTAAGTTACTTTGTATTAACAAACGACCAATTCCGAAGATACCCTCGTGATGATTAATGATTATGGTGATGACAATGTTCTAAAATCCCAGAAAATTCCTGAGAGATATTGATGATATCTGAAATTTAAGTGACATACGTTCAACACACTGTAAAGTTCCAAGAACAAAAATAAAAAAATTGATTTGAATCAATAAAGTAAATAATGTCATTGTAAATAAATATAAAAATTCATGTAGCCTGTCGAGTCCATGTGGTTCGATCATCTACTTGCAACGTGCTTATTGTAATCTCTTGGATTGTAGTAGTAATAAAATTTATTTGAAATCTCTCAATTTTCACATGTGCATGCAACGACATGTAAAAATCACTAACTAGCACACCAAAATCCGCAATTTCAGTATGTGTATGGAATCGGTTTATCGAGTACCCGAATCCTCGAGGGACAAGGATGTCACAGTACTAAACATTCAATTTTAAGATTTAACGCATAAAAAGATCACTAAGTATACAATAATGTGTTGGAGACAAATAATAATACCATATCTCTCTTCGGGGTTTGCATTCTCAATTTTGCTATCTTTGTTGTTGTTGTTGTCATCGTCATTGTTGTTGTCACAGACAATGTCAACTTGCTTGATGACCATGATGATTCTCGACCCGTCTGTTGATCACCTTCCTCATCTTCTTCGCGACGGCTTGCGGGACAAACTCGCTGCAAACACTGATCCTGCATTGCTGCCTCTCTATTAAGTGACTCTCCAACTCTGCATTCTCCGAAGAGATGAGAATGGTTGTTACAATGTTATATGATTGTTCCCACAAGCTTCATATTGCAAAAAATACCCTTTCTAAACCTATTTGTTTTACAAAATATATTTTACATTTATAAAATATTCTTGTTAATTTATCTCTTTCACATTAAAAGGTGTTGTACACTTCTCTATTTTGTAAACAGCACGCTAAAAGAAGGGTATTTCTTGTCAAATGGAGAAGTTTGAAAAGGCTGTTTTTTTCTGGATACAAAGTTTGCAGGGGTATTCATGTTATATTGCAAGTTTGGGGGGTGGTCATGTAAAATTTATATATTTGTTTCAATGTCATCTGAAACTGAATAAAAAATTAATTGACACCAAGATTTGCCATTAACACTTTTGATTCTAATTGTTTTCATATATACGTGTCCACCTATATACTTGCAAAATTAACAACAGTGTCCTTCCGTTAGTACACTGCAGGGGCACCAGTATAAAAATCCCTAAAAAATATAATTAAATGTTGCGTAATTACCTTGCATCTTGAGCAATGTTCTTCGGAGCCTTTTGTATCAGCAGTTGTAGTCGATATTTACTCTCATAACCATGCAATAGAACAACTGCATTTCACACACAAATGTCTCCCAATTTTAATCCAATGCACTTTTTTACTTAAAGAAACACAAAAACTATTACAGAGAGATTGATGGGAGACGGGTAACAAGCTGCGCCGCCAATCCCTTTTAAATGGCAAATCCAATTCTTCGAAATACAGCATCTATACATCTGGGAACCATGACATTGTTGTGCATAATTCTTTGGATCCTTTTGAGAAACTGTACTGCTTAAGTAGCCAAAAATCCGAAGGTATCAAAACCAAAAGGAATGAATACATGTTGATTGTCAATACATGCCTTCTCATACTTAGCAACTTTAGCTGAGGCAGCTTTCTATGCAGCGTGTCCTGCAATAAAATCACTTCCAATGCACTAAAAAGTAAAAATTATTGGTACATTTTTAATACGACTAAAAAAACATTTACATTCCCGCAACACCCCTATGATATTACTATATCTAATAAATATACTCCTATTCCAGTGTTGTGATTTTAGAGTTAGTAAAATTACAGAAGTCGTAGTATAATCTACAGACGCTTTGATGTAATTAATAACAAAGATTCCCAATGTAAAGATCCCAAACTTAAATAGTTGTTCTTTGAAATAAAAAACAACATCAATAAAGTTTAGCAACCAAACTTAGAAACAAAGAATATTTTTGGAAAGGAAAAAAAGGAGTATGTTCTCTTGGTGTATCAACTTACATGCTCCCACCCCTTTTCCTCTGTATTTTTTTTATTTTTCTGAAATGAAATCTATTGGAATTTAGATCACAATATGCCACCATGGTGTCATTCAAAATTCAACTTAATTCGAGACTTATATCGTCTCCATCAAGACGGTCAAATTTTAACGCTTGGTGCAGTGTCTGGTTGAAGAACTCCGCATCCCATCTCTGAATCAACGACGGGTCCTCTGCATAGCAGATGTAAATCGAAGTAACCGCGCTCTCCACCATCACCACCGCCAAACCCATCTGGACGGGTGGAAGGAAGACAACGTTAATTTATTAAAGGGATATTTACACCCATAACCCTGAGTAATTTGGTAATTACCCCAGAAACCCTCGATAATCACGAATTACATCCAGAACCCCGAATAATGCTAAACCTTTACATGTCATAACCCTGTGTCACTTTCCGTCTGAATGCTCCGTTAACTCTAACGGAAAAAGAAATATGTTAGTCATTTTACCCTTCGGAAGACATCATATTTACATCATGATGCCATTAAGAGAAACAAGATGTCTCAGGGCCCCCCGCATGCGAGCTTGCACCGACAAGCTGCAACCCGCGAGTTCCTCCTGGACGTTGATGAGGAACCTCCTCGTCGAAGCCCCAGCCTCCTGAGCCGCTTGCCATCGTTGAAGCCCCCCGTCCGCCGTCACCCCCTTCCCCCTCCCCCCACATGCCCGCCATCGCCATGGTCGAAGCCCTATTCGCAGACCACACCCCCCTTCCCGCAGTCCACCCCCTTCCCCCCGCCTGCCCGCCATCGCCATGGTCCGCAGAGCACCCCCCCCCCCACCTAAAACCCCCCACAGTCCAACCCCTTCCCCTTCCCCCCCGCCTGCTCGCCATCGCCATGGTCCGCAGACCACCGCCCTCCCCCCCCCTTTCCCCGCCATCGCCATGGTCCAACCCCTTCCCCCGCCATCGCCATGGTCCGCAGACCACCGCCCTCCTCCCCCCAACTCCTCCCTTGCAGTCCACCCCCTCTCCCCACGTCATACACAAACGAACGCACCTCGGTGACCTTCCTCGCTCCTGGGCCATTCCACTCCTCCCCTTTCTGCTCCTGTTCCTCCTGCACAGCTCCTCCGCTATCGGCCACCTCAGTTCCGGCCAATCCATCACCGCCAACGAGACATTGTTGTCGAGCAGCGGCACATTTGTGCTCGGCTTCTTCCACCCCTCCAACTCCTACCTCGACATATGGTGCTGCAGCTCTGATGTCCGCACAGCAATATGGGTCGTCAACCGCGAGGCCCCGTTGTCGCTTTCCCGTGCCATCTTCAGGCTCTCCGATGTCCGCACAACAATATGGGTCGCTGACTCCAACGACACCGTCTCCCACGCCCCCCCCCCCCGAGCCCTCGATAATCGGGGCCCTTCCCCTTCATCGTCTTGGTGGGAGGTACCTACGCCACAAGGCCGACGAAGCTTGAGTGCCCAGTAAGCATCTTCGACAGTGAGTACCGTCCATTCGTCTCGGGATCTGCCGCCCAAACCCTATCCGTATGGTCCCTCGAGGACGTCGCGATCGCCGCCTCGCCACAGCCAAAGCCAGCCTTCGTTGAAAGCTCGAAGCCCAAGTCGAGCGCCCTCCTGGACCTCTTCGTTTTTTCCCCTGGATCTCTTCCACTTTTTTGGATTAATCTCAGCCGTTAGATCATTGCATGGTTAGATTAACTCAGCCATCTGGTTGAGTTAATGGACTAAACTAACGGAAGGTTACAGATGTAAAACGGGACGATTATTCGAGGTTCTGGATGTAATTCGTTATTATCGAGGGTTCTTGGGGTAATTACCCAATTACTCAGGGTTATGGGTGTAAATATCCCTTTATTAAAACGACTACAATATACGCTACAAACTATTAGGTTTTCTCTTGTGAAGACTGATTGGTGTCGCATAATGTATAATGTGTTGTGAAAGGATCCAATAAACAATATACAAGTTGGCAAAACGATCGATACTTATCATGCACAAACTCATAACATAGATTTATAGCAATTCAGCAATTTGCCTACGTCACTGCTCACACCAAGATCTCTCTTTGTATTCTCAAATTTGTTCTTCGAGTACAATTAGTGGCTACCACCAATGGCTTACTTCTATACCACAACTCTGCCGTTAGGGTTACATGAACAATTACATGACTAGGGTTACACGAACAGTTAGATGAAGTTGGTTCGGTGGGGCTAATTTATGCATGTATGTCACGTATAAGTCTTCACAAAATGAAACCTAACAACATATCGTAATTTTGAAAAGAAAGAATGAATTACTTATTAATGAAGCCTTAGGATTCTCTTATATAATAGAGTAACATGTTGGACAATTACATAAAGAAAATAAAGAAAATAAATATCACATAAAAGATATGAAAGATAACTTATACCTCAATTCCTCCTCAAGTTGGAGCGTAGATATCAATCAGGCTCAACTTGCAACAACATCTCTGGTAAGGCCCTCTGGCTAGGGCCTTGGTAAGTACATTTGTTGTCTGGTCTCTAGAGCTGACATGAGTAGTGGCAATGAGACCCTTTTGTATCATGTCACGAGTGTAGTGACAGTCCACCTCGATGTGCTTGGTCCTTGATGAACGTGAAATTTGCCTCTATAATAATAAGAGAATGTCGTAGTATAGGAGGCAAATTCGGTTCGTCAAAAACCACAATCTTTGAATGTTGTGGAGTATTTTTACTTGGCAAGTCTAACAAGGTAGAACACAGGGACACGAGCTACTCTATCTATTTATTGAATTTTGATTAGTTTAGAGCATGTGATTTCTCAATTACAAGCCTTCATGCAAATGCACAAGATGCATTATGCAGATTACAATGCAATAAAATGATGCGTGCATTTTTTAGTTGATTTTTATGCAATTATAAAATGGTACGAGAGAAAAATTCAAAGATTAATTACATGCAGAATAAAATATTATAAAAATACCTGAAAAGATCACTTAAATTGAGCAACAGAAAGTAGATTGAAATCGGGGTCATTTTGAGCATTACAATATGAGAAAACATCTATTTTATGACAAGGCATTGAAGCAAGAGTCATCATCTAACATAAAATTTCACTCCATGTAAAATGGCGTCAGACAAGAAAATTAAACATACCATAATATAGAGGATGAAACAAGGAACAAAACTACACTAAAATCATGCAATTTGGATCTACGATGCTCAAGTTATGTTAAAAATAATGCAGGGGCATAATTGTAAATAAAATACAAGGAATAAAAAGGATAAGTATTACAAATAGGTCCCTGGAGGGACCTGATTGCAATAAATCGAACCCGAAGGGGCCCTTCTGTAATTGTTTTTTTAGCGTGGGGGAATTTTGTGCAAATACTGAAATCTGGTTGGGTCTCCATGTAAAATATCGCAAGCGCTCACGTGAGGCACATTCCTGGGGACCAATATGCAATTTACAAACTTTCCAAGGTCATCTATGCAAATTACCCAGACCTCGCGTGCCATGCATGCGAGGGGGCCAGGCTCGGGAGAGTGAGCCTAGGTTCGGGCCATGTGGCTGGATCTGGTTCTTTGACTCCTGGCTTGGTGCACCCAAACCTACAAGCTAGGCATCGAGGCTTGTGGGTGCATGTGTCTTCATCATGGCCATCTGATCAAAATGATCGTACGGCACCTGTACTATTGTCCTCCTCCGCGGGCCACCGGAGAAGGAGGGGCTCCGACGACCTGTTGTTGCTCCGCTATACACCAATGGCTAGCCTGATGGTTGAGGAAGGTTCGTGAGGGGCTTGCGAAGATCATGGAGCAGAGGTGGAGCTTCACTGACGTCTGGAGGAGCAAGGCGGAGTCGCGTCGTCGGAGATGGAGCCGGGGATCGAAGAGGAAGTGCGGGCTCCGTTCATTGAAGTTCCTGCAAAGTTAGATAGCTGAAGCGTGCTTTGGTGGTGAAGTGAAGTGAGTGAGTGAGTGAGGTGGAGTCCCATGTGGATGGCCAGAGTGGAGGACTTAGGTTCATCTTCTCCGGCGAAGCAGAGGAGGAAGTGGCGGAGGGTGGTCAAGGTTATGGAGAAGGGAAGAGTGATAGCAGAGGTGTTGGCGAGTATGATGGTGGTGTGGTTGAGAGGCAGAGGTGGTCAGGTGACGACGTGGCGAGTGAAGATGTCGGAGAAATTCGAAGAAATAAAAGAAAGAAAAAAAAGGAGGAAGGTACCTCGTCGGAGAGGGGAATCCGGTGGAGGTGGTAGCTTTGACTGAGGCTCAGATGAGCCTCGGGGTCTTTGCTCAGATCCGGTCAGATACATCGGAGGTGCTCATGGAGATCGTTGCACGACGGAGGTCACCGTGGGTCGACACCAGGTGAATGTGACCATTGTCACGCTTCTATCCTACCTCCCCTGTCACGAAGAGAAGGAGAAGGCTAAGGACCACTCCGTGAATTGGTCGACGTGTTGTTCGGAGGTGGAGGGGCGTGGCTTTATAGGGGGCGATGGCTGGATGTTATGAAGCGGCAGAGGTCTTCGAATGGCTGGAGGAGTGATAGAGCAACGAAGGAAGAGGAAATGAATTCGGCGCAAGGATGGCAGATCTAGGGACGTCATGCGGGTGGCGTTACGAGAGGAAGAGGTGAACGGAGGCGATGGCTAAAAATGGAAGGGGCGACTGACTCGCGAGGTGAAACTGCTGGAGTCAGTTGAGCTGGAGGTTGACGAAGGGTTTGGATAATTGAATCAAATGATCCAACGATCAGGACGAGGGCGTTGGCGGAGGGATGGGATCAGGTCATGGATCTGATCCAACGGATGAGGGATAGGCATAGATGGATGGATCAGATGGAACTTAGGGTGTCATCCAACGACGAGGGGTGAAGGGGTGACGTGGCGAGATGCTAGCCATAGATGTTAAGTGGATCGAAGGGTTGTAGATGAGGCGCTATGGAGTGGGTTGTGATCACATCTGGTTGATGATCGGACGGCTGGGAATAAGTGAGGTCGAACGGTGAAGATGGAGACCAGAATGAGCATATCCAATGGTCAGGAGAGCGTCGGGTGGCGTAAGGAGAAGCAGCCACGTGGGCGGCCCAGAGGGCGTCCGCCTGACTGCACCAGAAAATTCTAAAATATAAAATCAAAGAAAAATCGAAAACAATTAGTTAGAGGTAAAGTTAGGAAAATGTCAAAACATGAAAGCTGTTCGTCTCGATGAGATCTACAAGATTTCATATTAGACGGAAAATCAAAAGAGGTCATTTGTATAAAAAGTAATTTTGAGGGGTACTTTTAAGGGGTTAAAATAATGATTTTTGGGTTTTGCGTTGTTTTTGTATTTTAGTCTTTTTTAAAGGGTTAGTGATATATAGACAATTATATACCTAATTTTTAGGCTATTTGATGAGAAAATAATTACAGGATAAATATGTACAATATAAAAACAAGATAAAATGAATGAAATAATAGTGAATTTTAGTAGGTTATTTAAGCCAGGGGTTTAATTAGTGAATTTTAACATGATGAATGTGAGATTCATCAGTCCTCTCATGGAAGACATAGTTGTTTGCAATGAGAAGAGCATCCTGGTTGTCGCAGCGGAGGTGCATGGGAAGAGGCACCTCAATAGTCAGGTTAGTAAGAACATATCTGACCCGTATTATCTCTGTAGTAGCTTGTGCCATGACCATGTATTCTAATTGAGCACTAGGTCTGGAAACCACAGTTTGCCTCTTGCTCTTCCACGACACAAGGGAACTTCCTATGAACACTGTAAAGCCATAAGTAGACTTCCTATCCTTGGGATACCCAACATAATCTGCATCTGCACATGTTGTAATGGCAAGGGATATACCTATGTTAAATAAAAGATCAGTGCAAGCCTGCAAGGTGACGCCTTCAGATACCCTAGAATCATATGGATCACATTCATATGTGCATGTTTGGGTCTCTATAAACTGACTCACTCTGCTAAAAGCAAAGGATATATTCTTGTAATGTGATGTTCACACACATAAGCTTGCCAATAAGCTCCTTGTTCCTTCTCTTGTCGGCCTCCTTAGTGTCATCATCATAGAGCTTCATGCTCGGATCCACAGGAGTAGTGGCAAGTCTGCAATCTGACATGCATGTCTCAGAAAGAAGAACTGTAACGTACTTTCTCTGCATCATCACATGATTTCGCTGGTTCTTGACAAACTCCAGCCCAAGGAAGTAGTGTAAACTACCAATGAAGCTCGGAAGTAGACTTTTCATAGTTATCGTAAAAAGTAGCCTTTTGATAGTTTGCGTATGTGAATGCGCGCTTGTGTGTCTATCAAGGCATGCTTAAGAGTCTTTTAGCTCGTCTTCTATCATTGTGCATCCTAACTATTTGAAGGCATCTTGAGTGTACTTAACTCGGGAGATGAAAAATATTACTTTTGAATTATTATACTTATAGTCCCCGGAAAGAACTTCAACCTTCCCATGAGACTCATCTCAAACTCTTTATGCATAATCTCAAAAGAAAATCTATACGATGCTTTTGGCCTATCATACTGATATAATGTCATAAATACATATTTCTACAACCAATATATCTTGAACTTCTTGAAAAAAACTTAAGATCTACTTTACCTGTACCAAAATTTGAAGGAATTATTTATTCATCCAATATGTGCCAAGTTCTTGATACTTAAGTCCATATAAAGTTGGGATTTTTACACCCATAACCTTGAGTAATTTCGCAATAACATTCATAACCCTGCATAATCGTGGAATTACACGAGGAACCCTGAGTAATGCTTAACTCTTACATGGCATAACCCTGTGTTATATTCGTGTGAGCTACCGTTACATTTGACGATTTCCGTTAAATAGACAAGACTACCCCTAAAACTTATTCTTATTTGCATTAACATGCCATTGTCGAATCCATCGGCATCCCCCAGTCGAGTTCCTCTCGAAGCCTCCCCATCCCCCCATGCCGAGATGCTCCACTCCTGCTCGAAGCCCCCTGTCGTCAAGCTCCTCCTCAACGTGCCCCCACTCCGTCGAGCTCTCCTCGAAGAACCACCTCCCAGCTTCCCCCCACCGATCTGCTTCGTTCTTGTTCAAATCCTCCTCCCCTCACCGAGCTCCTCCTTGAAAGCCCCTCCTTACCTGTCGAGCTCCTCCTCATCCCCCCCTCCCCGTCAATGCTTTCAGCCCCCCCTCCCCGAGCAGCATTCCTCCTCGAACCCCCCCACGACCGAGCTTCGAGCCTCCCTTCCCCGAGTAGCGCTCCTCCTTGAACCCTCCCAACCTTTGCCCCCCTCGCCCGCACGCCGAGCTTTGGAGCTCCCGCCTCCCCCACCCCCGGCCTGCGCATCGAGCTTTGGAGCCCCATCTCCCACCCCCCAGCTCGCGTGTCGTCCTTTGGAGCCCCCCCACCCATGCAATCGAGCTTAGAGCCCCCTCTTCTCCGAGCATTGCTCCTCCTTGAACCCCCCTTCCTCTCTCGCGCGCCGAGCTTTGGAGCCCCCCTCCCCCGTCGAGCTCCTCCTCGAGCTCCCCCCTCCCCCCACTCCGCCCCGCCGCTGCGACGTCGATGCTTTCAGGCCCCCTCTCCCCCGAGCAGCGCTCCTAGGACCATCTCCCTTCCCTGAATAGTGTTCCTCCTCCCCTGCGGTCGAGTCCCCCCCTCCCCAAAGCAGGGTGAAGCCCCCCGCCCCCCGAGACCGATGCTTTCAGACCCCCATTCACCCGAGCAGCGCGAAGCCCGTGCATTTGGATCACCTCCCCCCTCCCTCCCCCGGACCGATGCTTTCAGACCACCCTTCCCAAGTAGCATTCCTCCTCAAAACCTCCCTCCCACCATTGGGCAAGTCCGCATGAGTTTTTTCCCTTGCTCAAAGCCCGCCGCCTTCCTTCTCTAGTTAGTTGCTCCTCCGCTATCGTTGTTCTCCTCTTGCTCCCGCCGCTCGAATTCACGCCATCTCTGCAGGTTGTGGTGCGGCAGGGAAGTTGGGGGGAGATGGTCGGTCAGCGGCGTGGGAAGTGAGGGGGTTGGAGGGGGAGATTGAGGTGGACGGAGGGTGAGGGGGTGTGAGCTAAGAAAGGTGAGAAAGGTGGATGGAGGTTGAAGGGGAGAGGGTTTTTTTTGTTTATTTCCTAACCATAGGATCCAAGATGAGTTAGATTAACTCATTCATATGGTTGAGTTAATCTATTAAATTAACAGAGGGTTATGAGTGTGAGACGGAGTGACTATTTAGGGTTTTTTACGTAATTCGCGATTATGCATGGTTATGAATGTTATTGTGAAATTACTCAGGGTTATGGGTGTAAAAATCCCTATAAAGTTATTTAGTTGAGATGCATTTTCAGGGTAACCTCAATTAATAAATCAGTGTGGTTGGTCTCCAAAATTTTCTTATTTTACTAGATCATATACACAGATACATTTTACATCTACTTCATCGCAATGTAAGGCATATGACAGAAGTATTCTATTAGATTTTGAATTTTGCAAATGGATGCAAAAGTTTCTGCATAATATACTTCTTCTTGATGATTATATAGCAGTGCAACCAATACAGCCTTTCTTAAGACTTATCTTTTTACGTTAGCTTTGTTCCTATTAATTTAGTTAATAACAGTATTAACTGATTGTCATTCTAGGGACTGATTCTTAAATTTCACTGTAATTTTAAAATCACCATTTTATTTTGAATTTATATTTATTGAAAGGACTCACAAATTATTTGTATATGGGTGTGTAATTTATCTTTGATAAAAATCGAATGCACCTACTTTAGTTGAAGAACAAAGACCAATAAGCCTCTAACTAAAGTACTTTTCTTGGTATGATTTTATATCGATCCGTTTGCGATCTGATTATATTCTGTAAACGGATCTTGATCGACCCAATTAATGGTATATATTTTTAGGTCTGATTAGAATCCGTGTACCATTTACCTAGGCATGCATGTGTGCATGTGTGTTGTAAGGTTAATGCGTGGGTCATCACGGATTCTCCTTTCACGAGAGTCGCTGCCTCCTATGATTCTTGTATTTATACTCGTGTTTTTTCGCATAGTAGAAACTGTCCATGCTGCTACATCAATGGAGAAATCTTTACTTCTCCAACCTTAAATCATATAAGAGTCCCTGACAACAAAGAAAACAAATCTTAAATATCAGATACTTATATTGTTGCCTTTAAAATTTTGTGTAGGAATTTAATTATGTAATTTAAAAAGATTTATACGCAATTTATTTATCAATTAATCACCAATTGTTGGCCTTAGCACTATCTGTCAATCAATCGCATGCCACCAAAGAACGTATACCCCTACTTAAGTATGACTTGAAGGAATTTTCTTATCGTTTAAATATATTTTAAATTTTGTATAGGAATTTAAATATGTAAGCATTATCAACCAATCAAATATATTATTTATTTTAAATTAATTTATCCTTCATCCAAACGGCTGTGTTAAACTTTCATGTTGGATTAATAATCCAACATAAAGCGAATTACATATACATCGATGAATTTGAAAGGGGGTTTTACACCATGAATCCTGAAACTTTGCAAAATATCTTTTCGACAATGTATTTTCGTAACTATCAATTAGTCATTACAACCTTAACAATTGAACATTTTTATTTTAGAACATCAGATCAACCACTATAACTATCTTTGATTCTTTCTATTGATTTTATTCTAACGCAGTATTTGGTAAATTAGTAGGTAGATGTGAAGAAAAACTACTGATTAAAGTTCATTTTTAATGGGATATTCGTCATCCCTACGTCAAGAAGTTGAAGGTTAGTATATCCGGATAGTTGGAAGGGATTTTACAAGCACTACTAAGATACTTTCTTATATTAACATTAGAAATTTATTTTTGACATGCTACTTTACTTTATTGGTTGAAAACAGTAAGGGGGTGTTCGGTTCGGGAATAAGCATGAATAAGAATGGGAAATAAGGAGAATAATGATATATTTCCTATTCGGTTGGAAAGAAAAGAATAAAGAAATAAGGTGAAATAAAGATAGGTAAGGTGGAATAAAGATAGGAATAAGTGTGGAATAAAGTGAAATAATGATGTGTAGATAGGAATAGACGTACTCTTCAGAATCGTATTTGATGGAGAATTGGTCTCTTATTCCAGTATTTACGAATATGGAGTAAATAACTGGCACAAATGTCACGAGATAATCATGAGTTCGTAGTGTGTGAACAATTTACAAGTAAGACTTAGCTTACTTAATTATATTAATATAAAGTTAGTCAATTTTAGGTTTTTCTAACAACAAATACTTTTATAATTATTTCGTCCAAATCCTTTTATATTTGCCAAACACCTTTATATATGGCTTTTAAAACTATTTCGTTCAAATCATTTTATATTTGCCGATCACTTTATATATTGCTAACTTGTGATATGTATTTTTAACTCAGCTCCAAAATAATGAAGATGGTTCCTATATTTTCTAAGTATGAGTTATTTAATGAACATCATATCATTATTATTCCATTATAAAGATGGAAAGTACGCTAATTGATATTTATAATGTTATGTTCTTTCCAGGGGTTGATATAGACTTCAGTTTATTTTCTTTCTTTTTCTTCCCATGCATTATTATAATTTATATTTATTTTATATACATATTGAATCAGATTCTATTATACAATATGTGTATATTATAAACTATTTAAAAACTAAAAATTTAAAGGGAATGTGCTTCATGACCTCACTGGAAGGTTTAAATCTTAATTTCAATTTCATTTTGAGATGGTTTCGAAATTTCATAAAAAATTCACCAATTTCGAGCAAAATCAACCTATGTTTGTTAAGGAATAGTATATATCGAGATTTGATTTCAATTTTAGATAGGGTGTCGAAACCCCTGCCCCACTGAATCCTTCCTTCCACCGAACTTTTCTTCACGTTGATCATTTTGTTTATTTTAATGTACTCTTGTTCCGGCGAAATATGTTGGGTTGGCTGAGTCAGGAGCCTCTTAATGTACTCTAAACTCTTCTTTTATTTCTCTTTATTTGCCATCGCAAAAAAAGTGATGAAAACTAGTCTCCTATTAAAGTGATTGATCATTGAAATTAGTGAATTACACTGTACCAGTTCTATATAGGGAGCATTTTTTGTTTATTTTAACGAACTCATCTTCCGCCCAAATTATGTTGGGTTGGCTGAGGCATGAGCCTCCGTGATGCACTCTAAACTCCTCTTTTAATTTGCCAGCACAAAAAAAATAAGTGGTGAATACTATTCTCTAATTGAAGTGGTTGATTTGCTGTTACTAGTAAATTACTTTTCAAATATCATTGATGAAAAACGATTTATTCCTATTTATTTTATAAAGTATTTTTTCTTCTAACATTACCCATCTCCAGCCTCCGAAATCCCCCAACCACATGGTCATACCATAGCTAAACATGCTCTTTATATCTTTTGCATACCATAGACAGACATGCTCTTTTATATCTTTTGCATCCGCATACGAGCCCGTCGAATCTCAGCTTCCAACATTCATTGTACCGCCATTCTCCTCTTTTTTCAATTCATTCTCGCCCACCATCCTCCTCTATCATTAGGCTCCTATTCCTCTTCCTCGCCTCTGATTCTATATCTCCTTCAGCTCCTTTCCTGATAAGCTCATCATCTTCTCCTCCTGCTCAATTGTTAAGCTCTCATTGTCTAACCCGCATCACAAACATCAGTCTGAAAACAAAACATACCGGATGGCGGCAAAGACATTACTAGGACATTAAAGTACATACGATGTCTGTATATCAATCCAAGTTTCCAAGCTAGCAAGATTCAAACTCAACCTCTGCA